>OX940974.1:32576744-32809882 GCA_954871275.1 Leptopterna dolabrata | reverse complement strand
ACCGTTTCATTACGATCATGTTGACGAAGCTTTTCGGTGCAAACGAACGGCTGGTCTAACAATGCCTCAAAAATTCTTTAGTTCAATTTAAAAAACGTAAAAAAACCATACCGACCGTTGTGCGTGTCCCAGAAATGTCGCTTCTTCTTCGTCTTCGTGCTAGGTTCTCTTTAAAAAGGTCATTATTGGAGGAGAAACCCCCACCTTATTTCTGATTAAGGATGGAGTTCATAGTCCTCACTCACTCAGAAGGTGAGAGTTTACTCCTCTAAGTTGAAGGTGTCCTCAAACGCTCACTTACTTAGAGGTGGCTATTCATAGAGGTTCACTTACAAGAGTTGAGAGAGTCTTCGTCTTGAGTTGATAGCACTCTCAGTTTAAGTGCTCAGTTGCTCATGAGTGGAGCTATTCTACTCACAGTTGGCAGCAGTGATAGCATAAACAAGGAAAGGTTACGTATTTTTTCTATAAAGGAATCATGACCGAAACCGATATTGTTCATATTGTGGCCATAAGCATGGGCAATGAAAGTGTTCTGCAACCACCACCAAAGTCGGTAGGCAGCTATATGAAATTAAAAAAAAAAAAAAACGATAACCTCATCGGACACGTTACCTTGACAGTCATGAGCCAGTTTATCAATTATCAGGACACATGAATCACGTAGAACACAAATAGGTCGGTAATTTCTGTGCTTTTGCTACATCTACCTGGTGCGATGATGTGGCGTAAAATCTGAGTGAGTTTCATCAACAGGGTTAGTGGCAACCATCTTTCATTTCCATTTCTTGTTGACTGATCACCAAATCCTGACATGGTTTTCCTGAAATGGATGCTTTTGAACTGGATATCGTCCAGAAATTCAAGTGGGTTCTCATGGTCCTGGTGATATGCCTCTTATCTTCAGTAGCCTCACAAAACAGACAATTCTTTTATAGTATGTATAGTCTTTCTGGCCCTATAATTTCATATACTATTATTTTTTTCATTTTTGTAACCAAATATAATCTTTTTTCATAGCCTATGAGGATAGCTAGGAACATAGAAGTAGGATCCCACTTCCATGGCTGGAAATGGCTGGAAGGGAAGGCCAATGTTCTAATTATTTTGGTTTATTATTCTGTGAATAATACACGTATGTATTCGCTCAGCAAAAAATTTTTTTAACACCCCCTCAAAATTTTTTCTTTTCCGTTTCAAGGTGCGTAGATTCCAAAAATGCAATGTCCGTCCGCCGTCCGCCGTACGCCGTATCACGTGTACAGGCTTCATTTTCGGTCTAAAAAAATCGTTCTTTCGCACACATGCTTCATTTGGGCCCTAGTTGTGTCCCGAAACTTTTCAGCCCGATCAGAATATATCCAGGGGAGTTATGAGTGAAAATGTGTATACAAATAGGTACTTTTTGTGTTTTAGTAACATAGTAGTAAAATGAGCTTTTAGGTATCGTTTTCCATGTTTTTGGGGACGAGTAGACCGAATATGAAGTCGATTTTGACCAAGGAGTGGATAACTGAGGTTGTACTAGATGTTCAGCCCCCAAAATTGATTTTTTATGAGTCAAAAACCTGCGAAATCGTCTGAAATCACCATCAATTGGTATAATAACACTAGAAAAAGTGTCAACACGTGGATCAAGACGATTAAATGGTACAATCAATGATCAAAGGTAATTTGAAAAAAAAAGGAGCGTAGTACCTAATTCAAGTTTTGGGGGCCAAAATTTGTGGAAACCACCAGAAATAGATATTTCAATTATTTTACATGAAAGAAACTATAAATAAACAGCCAGCATTTCTGTAGACCAATAAAATAATAGAATAATAAACCCATGTGACAAGGACTTGGCAGCGTTTTTTTTTTTTTGTGTTTCTGAGAGACTGATTTGTGGTGTACCATTTTTACTCTGGTTAGAAGAATTTTTGAAACGCTTGTTCCACTGATAAGTACCTACCTACCTTGTTACTTCAAACTGTAATTTGAAAAACTTAGCGTTACCTTTATGCAAAACGTAGTTACCTACTCATGAATTGTGTGTGACAAAGGAACTCGAAAACGATTTTTTCTTGTTGTTGCCTTGAACAACGTACCTACCTAGTGTTCTTTATTTCTGTGATATTTTCGAAAGATTGCTGGAGCTCCTACTGAACTCCATTTGATTTATTAATAAAACGCTTGTTCCACTGATGATTCAGTTGAAATTTAGTTAAGTAGGTACCAATATAAAATTCCACAGTGTCAAACCACAAAAGTCAAAAGTTCAAAAAAGTTAACTGACCTAATAAAATCTTATTTTTATAATCACAATAAAATCAGTTTGATGATTTCATGTACCATTTCATAAAAAGACCTAACATGACCTATTTATATGCGCATATATCTTTGTTTAACCTTTTTTGGAAGGGGAAATTTGGTAACGCTACTCACAATCGCACGACTGCTAATGAAGCTGCCATATTCTTCATCCCACTCGTCAAGCATGAAACGGTCATTCATATTGTTGTGATCGGCTGCTCCTCCACAACTCATGTATTGTGCCAACATGAAGTACCTCAGAGTGGGGACCCCCCGACCCCCCTCTGATCATGTCAGGGGAATATAAAAGAGCCAGGGGCCACTAAATATACAACCATTCTCAATCAATCTTCCGGCCTCGTCTGTTGCTTCCTACATCACTACACTGGTGACCCCGACGTCGACAACGCCGCTCAGCGCCCGCCGTTTGACTGCGTCGTAGCACCGCCTCCGCATCAACGCGCCCCACCACGCGCGGCCCCCACCGACGCCACAGCGGCGCCCCACTTCGACGCCCGCCTCGACGGCTATCGCAGCGCCTCCCGCTACTTCGCCCCACCATCTCCGCTCCTTATATAAGGAAACGGACGCCGGCGCCTAGCACACTTCCTGCTGACACCTCAACGGACTGGCACCTTCCAAGAAAACGAAGATGACGGAGCTGAAACCGAAAACAACACCCGAAGCGAGTACGCCATCGATTCTCAAGCTCCAGCCGTTCGACCCCGCATTTCCGCACGTCTGGTTCGCACAACTCGAGATCATACTCGCACACGAAGGCCTCACGACGCCACATGCGAAGTTCGCCCGAGCATTCCTCGCACTCGAGCCCCGACAAGCGGATATCTGCGCCGACCTCAACCCCTCGAACGCAAACAGCTACCAGACGTTGAAAACCCGCCTTCTAGCTACACACGCACCTTCAGATGGTTCCCGGCTCACCGCCCTACTCCAACCGGCCTCCGACGACGAGCTACCGTCGGCCCTCGCTCGCCGACTCACCCGAGCACTCCCGGCTGACACACCGACACCACTCGTCCGACAGCTTTTTCTCCGCGCCCTCCCAGAGAGCATTCGCCTACACATAGCGGCGCGTGACGAACCCGACATTATGAAACTCGCTGCGCTCGCCGATCGCCTCCTACCCTTCGCCCCGCCTCCTCGGGTGGCTACCGTCTCCTAAGAGGTTGAAGTGATACACAACAGACGACAACGGCGCTCGCAGACGCAGCCGACATCGAACACACGCCGCCCGACGACCACCTTATGTTTCTACCATCGCACATGGGGCCCCCGAGCGCAGAAATGCCGCAGCCCCTGCAGCTGGCGCACGAAACCATCGGGAAACGCCAACGCACGGCCCGACCAGCCGTAACGGCCGTGCGCAACCCACCAACATCTCGGCTCTTCATCAGATGCAAGCGAACCGCCCTACACTTCCTAGTAGATACCGGCTCCGACGTCTCGATCGTCCCGAACACCCTGCTACATCGAAAAACCACATGTCCAAGCGCTCTACGTGCCGCAAACGGCACCGAGATCAAGATGTACGGAACACACTCCGCCTCAGTACACCTACCGGATCTCCCTCCGTACGAGTGGACCTTCACAGTCGCCGACGTATCGACACTGATCCTCGGCTCCGATTTTTTGACGTACCACGGCCTACTCGTTGACCTACCCAACGCCCGACTCATCAACGCGGCCACGCAGCGGTACATCACCGGAACAGTAGAACTAGTACCTCCGAGCCAGTCAATCTGCACGACGACAGCGAACGAGCCTCGATTTCAAGCCCTCCTCGATAGCTACAAACCTTCCGACACACCATGTGACGCCCCTGTCGAACATCACATCGTCACGAAGGGACCCCCGTGTCATGCGAAACTTCGCCGATTATCACCGGACCTTTACGCGAAAGCAAAGGCCCATTTCGGCGAATTATTAGCGGCGGGGGTCATCGAACCTTCGGAAGCGCCCTGGTCCAGCCCACTCTACATCTTCCCGAAACCCGACGGTGACATTCGCCCCGTCGGTGACTACAGAGCGCTGAATCGATTAACCATACCGGATCGCTACACCGTCCCACACCTACACAACTTCACAACAGCCCTGTACGGGACTACCGTGTACAGCACATTCGACCTCGCCCGCGCATTTTTCCACTGCAAAATCAGCGAGCGCGACGTGCCAAAAACAACGATCCTGACACCCTTCGGCGCCTACCAATTCAAGCGAATGAATTTCGGCTTACGAAACGCAGCGCAAACGTGGCAACGCTACATGGACCACGTCCTACGCAACCTACCTTTCATGTACTGTTACCTCGATGACATACTGGTCGCCTCGGCCACCCCGTCTGAACACTACACCCACGTACGCACGCTCCTCGAGACCCTCGCTAAATACGGCCTACAAATAAATACAGCCAAATGCCAGCTCGCTCGACCCTCAGTCAAATTTCTCGGCCATAACGTTTCAGCCGACGGGATCACACCCCTACCGGAACGCACGGCCCTCATCAAGAAATTCCCTCAACCCAACACCGTCCACGAGCTTCGAACATTCCTCGGCCTCATCAATTTCTATCACCGAGCCTTACCACGAGCCGCACCTACTCTTCGCCCCCTAGTGGAAATGATACCACCCGATGCGAAGAAAAAAGACAACCGCACGCTCACGTGGACCACCGACGCAGCTGACGCATTCGACCGCGCAAAACGCTTACTCGAAACCTCCGTAACACTCGCCCATCCGGCCCCGACCCAACCACTCGTCCTACACACGGACTCATCGGATTTCGCCGTCGGCGCAGCGCTGCACTTCATCGACAAATCGCACCTACGCCCGCTGGTTTTTTTCTCACGCACCCTCAACCTGGCTCAACGTAACTACAGCGCATTTGACCGCGAACTATTGGCTATATACCTCGCCATAGTGCATTTTCGCCAACAAATCGAAGGGCGCCCACTGACAGTCTATACGGACCACAAGCCCCTAACGACCTCCCTAGCGACTCAGTCAAATACGGCCCCGCCAACGAGACTTCGGCACCTTCGATTCATCTCCGAATTTACTACGGACATCCGGTACGCCGAGGGCCCAACGAACATCGTCGCCGACTACCTCTCTCGCCTACCACCTTCGGCCAACACAACCACGGCCCACGCCGTCACGGATCATAGTACCCCCTTCACGATCCAACAACTCGCCGACGCACAGGCCGCCGATGACCACCTCGCCACCATGGCTCTCACGGCACACCGATTCCAAGGCCACGACATCATGTGTGACAACACCGAAGCCTCGCCCCGCCCCTACATCCCCACGCCGCTACGCCTCGCAGTTTTTCGCCACCTACACGGGATGACACACCCAGGGATTAAGGTAACCACCGCCCTCATCCGCGCTCGATACTACTGGCCAAATATGACCTCATCAATCAGGCTATTCACCCGCGCCTGCCCGAGCTGCAACCGAGCAAAAACGACACGCCACATCAGGACCCCCCCTCGGCGAATTTCCCGACGCAGCGCCGCTCGAACACGTACACATCGACCTCTTCGGCCCACTACCACCGTCGGCAACAAAAAAATACATACTGTCGATGATCGACCGCGCCACCGGCTGGTTCGAATGCGCACCCCTCTCGACCATTTCTGCCGACGCAGTAATCACGGCCCTACACACCCATTGGATCGCACGCTACGGCTCCCCTGCACACATAACCACCGACCAGGGCACACAGTTCACCTCCGCCGATTTTCACAAATATTGCACATCCATGGGCACGGAGGTTCATCACACGAACACCTACCACCCCCAAGCGAACGGCCTAGTAGAGCGACTGCACCGCGTCCTAAAGGGCGCAATAATCGCAACAGCCACGTCCCGCACTTGGGCCACACACCTCAGCGGCCTCCTCCTCGGCCTAAGAAACCGCCCGGGCCCCGACGGCTACTCGCCGGCCCAACGCCTCTTTTCGGCCACACCACGCCTCCCAGGGGATCTGTTCACTCAACCGCCACCGAGAACTGTACCCCTCCGCACGAACGAGTCTTACCGCCACTACACACAGTCTTATATGCCTACTACCATGGGCACAGCGACCCATGTGTACGTCCGCGTTGACACACCACGGGGTAAACTAGAGCCACCCTACACTGGCCCCCATCAAGTGCTAACCAACGACGGGAAAACAGTCACATACCTAACGGACGATCGCCGGACGCCATCGGTATCAATCGACAGATGTAAGCCGGCACCCCCACCTACGTACAACACGGGACCCACCGCAACACCGCCAAACGCCCCCCCACCACACAACGATGGCCATAAATTCGCCACTACAGCGTCCACGGCAACCACCGCTCCCGCCAAACCACGCCCGGAGCCCGAGCCTCGCCAGCCAACACTACGCACTCTATGCCACCGCCCCACGACAAAGACCTGCGCAACCACCCGGACAGCCACCACGGAACGACCACAACCAGCACACGCACCTCCCACGCCCGGCACCCGCCACAGCGAAACAACGAAAATTTAACTCATTTTTTACTTAAATTCTGGGGGGAGCAGTGTTGTGATCGGCTGCTCCTCCACAACTCATGTATTGTGCCAACATGAAGTACCTCAGAGTGGGGACCCCCCGACCCCCCTCTGATCATGTCAGGGGAATATAAAAGAGCCAGGGGCCACTAAATATACAACCATTCTCAATCAATCTTCCGGCCTCGTCTGTTGCTTCCTACATCACTACACATATCCATTATGTAATGAAAAGGTTCGGAAAGGAAAAAATTCGATATAAAATACGAAAGGTATATTACGAACTGAAAAACATGGAAGCCCACTGAAATAATGTGAGTAAATACTTAAGGGGCCTTTCCAAGTAAACGCTCAGCTGTTTCAGCTCGAGGGTAGGTACTGACCACAGAAAACAGTGATCTACGCAGAAGGGGCATCTATACAGGTAAATTATTGCACAACGATTTGTTACACAAGTTTTATATCAAAATTGTTTATTTATTTCCTTATGCTTCATGAATAACAACAATTAATTAATTAATGACTGAAATATTGAATCCCGCCATTTTTATGAAACTTTAATTCCCGGGCCGGCTCCAGTATTCGATTTAGGGCTTTCCTGGGGGGAGCATGAGGGTAGGCATTGACCACAGAAAACAGTGATCTACGCCGAAGGGGCAACTATACAGGTAAATAATAAACCGTTGTGTAATAATTTGCAGCGTTTTTCAGTTTTCAAATATTCTTGCTACCAGTTTTTTTACCTTTCAGGTTTAGATAGGTGAGACTTCAATTGGTGTTTTCATACTTATACCAGCTTTTTACGAATTTCTGCAGAAATTTTGGTAAGACGTGGAATTTGTGGAATTCCGTTTTGGTTTCGGGGAACAACGAGAAAGGGCGGATATTTGTCAGGTTTAGGGAGCTTGCACTCAAAAAACATGTTTTTCGCTGGAAAATTTGACATCAAATTCGGTTTCTATACATCGACTTTTCTACTGTTTAGAAGAAAACTCAAATGTAGGAGGGGGAGGGGACACTACCGGGAACCGTGTATACATCACTTTAACCTTCTGAAATCATGATGCAGGTGTATAAATCGTTCTAATCCGTCTCAGCACTTCGTAAGATAGCAAAATCACAGGGATGATTCGAACTGAAAAGATACAAAATATAACTTATTTGCCTTTGATCCACCTTTCAGAGGCCGGAAAAATACATAAAAATCTTCTTCGCATAAAATAATGCAATGACCTGTGACGATGACGAGGGGGGGGGGGGGGGGGGGCAGATCCTGCAACATAAATGAGGTTTCGCTAGGATGCACTCGTCCTTGGAGGGTCGCATGACTCTCGGTGTTCGGATGAACGATTAATAGATGTATCCATTTCGGAGTGGGAGGAAAATTTAAGGGATGTGAGTGATCTCAGCACCGCATTTATGTGAGGAATTTCAGCTAATTTGTGGCACGAAAAGCAGAGGTGGATTCGTACGTAGCGGAAATATCGCCCCATAGCACAGAGCTAACTGGTACTCCACCACGTCCCGTACATATCCGCAGGCGGAGTTGTTAGTTGGGGTTGTGTGTTTCTGTCTCTCTCTGACCAGCAGCAGTCGATCAAACGCGACCTACATGACGCCAGTTACAATCCTAGGTGCTCCTGTAATTAAGAGGAGATACAAAATTGATTCGGAATGCAAATATAGAAACGAGGCAGCTAGTGATGACTGGTCGTAGCGGCCATCTGTTGCAGTTCGAGCTGCTTGCTGACAGAACTAACTACGGCCTTCGTTTGTTTAAATGGTTGTATTGAAGCTTTTATATGTTAAATTGTATATATGGGTACAAACATGCACAAAATTGGGGCCGTATGCACAAACCGAACTAAGTGTGACCTTTAGCTAAGTGCAGTGCGGAGCCGTACTTAAGAAAATATATCCAGGGGTGTTATGAGTGAAAATGTGTGTAAAATTAGGGTCAAACATCGGTAAATTCGAACATTGTGGAGGCGTCGAAGTAAAACTGATGAAACACAAACGGTGGGTACAGCTTCCGTACAAGTACGCAACCACGAGGGACATTTTATGTCTTAGCGCCCCCTCCCGCACCCACACCAAGTACTTCGTACTTAATTGTTTTGGTCAAGATTTCCAACGAATGGTAAACTCTGTCCTTGGGCGGTCACAAATGACAAAGAATCACGTTTCAATTTAAAAACAAGTACTTCGTACTTAATTGTCGCAGAACTATCACCTAGTCCGAACAGCCTTCAGTCCCAATTAGTTCGGATTAGCCGGACTCCACTGTATTATGTACGTAAACATTCATTTAAACAATCACGCTCATACCGCAGCTTGTTGGCCACGCAGTCCGCAGTGGTTAACGTAGTATGGTTAGGTAAATCGAGAGCTATCCAACGAGTGGTGAACGATTTTTGTACGATGATAACTGGCGAAGATAAAGTTCCGTAGCAACGAATCGGTTGTAAGCGAAAATCATCAGAAATATTTTCGTGACGTTGTTTCCGTTGCATGTCTCCGTTGCATGTCCCGCGTTTCATTTTCGAGTATTGTAGCAAAGTAAAGACATAAAATGTCAAAAAACTGCTAACACGGGCGATCTCGGGACAGATTTTTGCCAAAAAACCTCGAGATTTTAGGAAATGTTTCTCAATTTTTGGCTTATAATATCTAAACGATGCATCTTACAGAAAATTTTAGTGCCACCACAATTAAAGAGCATTAATTCTGTGTCGAATGACCCTTTTAAATATTAAATTTCGTTTAGCGGTTAGGCCAGACTGGGCATCAACATTTTTCCATTTTGACTGAAACTTACGGTAGGTATGCCAAGTTTCGCGCGCCTTTAAAAAAACAAAAAAAAAACCACAGTCATGCAGCATGGCTATAAGAGCGAATTTTCGAAGAAATAACTGATTTTATGTAAAATGTGATGTTTGGGATATCCCATTCAAATATGGGCAATCTTAAACTTATTGGGTAATTATAGGTATTCAAGTATGACGCTATTCGGTTAATTCGGTATGCATCAGGTGTGGTGCTCTCTTACTAAATATCGATAGGTACTTACAATAGTCTTCTTAATAGTTACTTGTCATCTTGGAAAGAAAAGGTTCTTCTAGTTCCCTCAATATCATTGGTGTTAATTATAAAATCTCATTACCAACTATAATCATGAAAAATATGCCAACTTCATCTAACTTACTGACTGACGGAGGTAGTGGATTCATGCGAGGAAATGGAAAGTAGGATCAATGCTACTGCGGATTTTTGCATATGTAGGATTTTGGTCAAGTGAATCGTGCAAGAAGGGTTTAGCGTGGTGACAGTACCTCTGGAAAAAAGCTCAACCAACTGAAGGCACAAAAGTAGTGTACCTTCAAAGTACCTAGTTCACCCTGAAGGTACACTACTTTCCATTCCACAGTATGGCAGAGGATGGGAACATAAATGTTCAAGCCGCTTATCCTATACTACAGTCAAAATCGTATTGAATTGTTGTTGTAGATTATGATGTTACATAAGCTCATTGTATTGTGATTTTATGGTTCCATCGCTAAGCCAAGGCCGTATAGTGCTGGGTCTCGTTACCACTGTTGTCTATTCTATTCTGTCCAATACATGACATCAAAATGGCATCACTATTTACCTACTTATTTCCACTCAAAAGCGCATACCTCATCATTCCCGGTGGTTCACCGCAACAATGCTCGAAAGTCACTTCTTAACAGATAACTTACAGCTTAGAGTCTTTTTTGTATATAAGGTATGGACGCCGGGAAAAAGGGGAACAACCAAGAGAAAATTGTCAAGAGCATTGTCTTAGTCCTATGACGGGTTTAGATTACAAATTACAGTTTAGATGAACAAGAATAAAGCAAAGCAACAAATACATCGGAATACAGAAAAGAGACATTAGCAATGTTAACGTTTATTTTCGATTGATATACATGAAATGAGGTTAAAGTCCTGCAGTAATTGCTGTTGAATTTGATTTGGTATAAAATTCGTGGCTGCTGTGAGGCGGATTTTCTCGGTGAGAAAATCTAAATTGACGTTTCAAATGGAATCAATCTCTTTCCCCTTATGATCTTCATTAGATGCCTACGCATCGTCACTGTTGAAAGTGCATTTGAGGACAGCTGGGAATCAAGCTTATACTTCAATTCACTGGGATTGAGTCCGAGAGTTAGGGACACTGCGTTGGCTGCGGCAAACACACCACATGAATTGGAATCTGGTTGTTGTTGACACCTCTCGAAGGTAATATCGTCCTTTGTAAGATTTGGATATCTTTTTTCTATGATTAATCTTTCTTCATTCGGTAAATGACTATTGAGGGAATCATAAATTTTTAGTTTGCTCCCGTCATAGTATATGTACAATGCCAATGATTGATAGTGTGAAGACCTCCTAGGATTAGGATGTCTCGTTCAGTAGGAGCGGGCTCTACTGATTCAATGCATTGTAACATAATAGGTACAATCTATTGTGCCCATTTTTTTCGTTGTTCTTATTATTTTTAAAACTTCATCCAGGGGGCGGTCGCTGAGCCAGGAATCAGCTGGTAATACGTTTCCCTCTATTTCTTTCAACAGATTTATTCTTGCCAGACGATATCTTTCGTGATCATCAACCGTTGGCATATCATCTTCAGTGATAGTAATAGATTCTTCAAATATTTCTTCTTCCCGTTGACGAATTCCTGGTAAACCATTCGATAATCTTCCTTTCTCCAGTGTTGTTTGACTGCTTTCAATAGCTTGGCTTGATTCGCCCTTGTCGCAGTTTTGAAGTTCCATTGCAACGGGATACTTAGCTAGGCCTTGAGTGCATACTATGGGTTTATGATAGGAAAAATAGCTCTCATAGTAGCTGGCAAGGAACTCGGTGTTATTACTAAAACACAAATCGATTTGAGTCAGCAGGTTGGTGGAAGGTTCACGTTGCAATAAGTTTAAAAAGCCCTTCGACTGAAAGAAATTCTTGAGTTGGATCTGTTGTTCCTTCATGAGATCTTCATTAAAATCTCCCAAAATCAAAATAGTTCCGGGATTTTGTGTTAAAATTATCGATACAGCTTCTTCCAAGCGAGGAATCAAAATCCTCATCGGTGTGGATGGCGGTTTGTAGACGCCACATATAAAAGTGTTACGATTTCGAACAACAGCTATATTGCTTGCAAACCCTTTCTTCTCTACATTAAAACCATACACTAGTTGAATCTGATTCGCTGTATCTATTTTGCTGAATATCATGATTCCATAGGCGTGTGCTTGGGATTTCTTGACGTCGGAGCGATAAACAACTGTAAGCTGAACCTGGGAGGTCCACGAACTCACTTGATTTTAGCCAGGTTTCCACAATTATTATCAACTTCGCTGATTTGAAACATTCGTCTTTCGAAATGTCCGGAAGGTGTTTTCTGAGTGAATTTACATTGTGGAAGATTATCGAAAAAAGTTCAGGGTGGTCTTGTAGGAAATGCAAGGTCATTTCCACAGGTTTTTCTGATAAACCTTTCTCTATTTCTTTGACAACTACATTATTTTCATCAATAGGACCAGGAGGTTTGAAGTTTCCAAGAATTGTTAGTCCCTTTAAACTAGTTGATCGACTGAAAGCGACGTAAATTTCGTTTCGGCGCATACCTTTCCGCAGAGTGACCACCACCGAGTCATAAGTCCCTCCTTGGCTTTTGTAAATGGTTATAGCTTCTGCTGGAACAACAGTGAATTGTTTTCTCATTACCGTGATCGGTGAATTCTGACGTGGCTTGATATTTCGAGAAACTAAATCCAATGGAGTTAATTTTTGGTCGATTCCCAAATGTTGCGTTGCTGCTCGAGTGCCTCTCCGTGTTTCTCTTCCTACCTTCTCATCGTCGAAGAGCAACCAGAGACGTACCTACTACTTTATCGTTGCCCATTGTTTCTATGTATTGCAATGTTCCAACAGCACCATTTACTAATCCGTCCGGAGTTTTAACGTTGACCGTAACCATGTATCTAATACCCAAACACAGTTTTATATGAGTCGGAAGTCCATAAGTGTTGGCCGTTCTCGTGGTTTTCTTCATGTACTCCAAGGTAGACAAACGCTGAACCTCAGAAACCTTCCCCATAACACGATCTATGGCTTCAAACTGTAAAATCTTACTGGCATTCTTTCTATTGAATACTGATCTATTAAAAGTGTCAACTTCTTCGTTAGTTCTGAACAGTCTGAGCTTTCGAACTTGGAGTGCAATTTGTTCGTATGCGACTTTCAAACATTTCAATCTCGTTTGATGTCAAACATCCCATGGCTAAATTATTGAGGGCAGTTGCAAACGGTGCATCATCTTTCTGCCTCATAATTTCAGTTAACTTGTAAAATCTAAAAAGCTCCCAAAGTGGATTACCAATAAGGTTACTGTATGGGTTTGCTGAGTTTTGTGAAAAGATATAGCCATCCCCCACGGGGGCAAGTTGATTGAAATCTCCAAGGAGAATGACTGATATTCCAGCAAAAGGAAGATTAGATCTAAAAATTTGTTTCAATCGCGCATCAACACGAGCAAACATTTTTGTGCCAATCATGCTTACTTCATCCATAATTATTAATTTGACATTTTTCAATTTACAAAATAAACCGTTTGACACACTTGAACTTAATGGTGGCATGTCGTAACTGGCTTGGTTTAATAGTAAAACGAATACCGAGTGGAGAGTGACACCTCTTATGTTAAATGCAGCTTTTCCTGTTGGAGCGCAGAGTAACACTCGGAGTGCATCCAATTGTACACCTGCCGTTGAGTTATAGAAACGAATCACCGATTGCTCAAGTGCTTCAATAAGTCTCGATTTCCCAACGCCAGCACTGCCTAAAACGCATTCATAAAGGGCGTATACAAGTCTGCTCCCGCGGAGAATATTGCGGCGGCGGTCAATACAAATAATATATGCTCCCTGACCAGCGACCGGTAGGTGACGAGTTTGCTCCCGTAAGTGGCCTTCGCTCGTAGCCGATAAGAGTTTAGGAAGATAAGGTGGTTTACTCTCCTGTTTATGTGACTCTGTGTTTAGTACCTATCCAGAAAACTGTTGTGATGGAAGGCTCCGCATCGATTTTCATTGCAGAAGGAAGCAAGTTCAGGGGGACCGTAATTTTCCGAAATGGTTACAAGTTTAGTTTTCACAAACTTCTCGTCCAAAACGAACGTGGAATGCTTGATTTCCGCTGAATTTGTATTAATGGATGGAACATTTGATTACTGTCCCAAGTTATTCAAGCAGCTATTCACCATCCATGGTTATCGCAACGGGTTTTATATTCCTCTGGTCTTCTGCTTATTGCCCTCTAAAGAGCAGACGATGTACAAGGTTTGTCTTGAGGTTATTATGACTGAAATTGAAAAAACATTTCATAAAATCCTGTCTCCCGCTATTTGCGTAGTTGATTACGAAATTGGCCTTCACAATGCCGTTAGACAAGTTTGGCCTCACACATACATTCGAGGGTGTAAATTCCACATTTGCCAATCATGGTACCGAAAAATTCAATACCTTGGATTGATACGAGTATACAAGTATGTGGAAAGTGAGGCAGGACAGTGGCTGCGTTGGTCTTTTGGCCTCTCCTATCTGAATCCCGATGAAGTCGACGAGGGTTTCAGCCAGTGGGTCCTTGATATGCCACAAGATGAGAAATGTCACCAATATGCATCTTACCTGCACGACACATATATTGGTAACAATGCTCTTTTCCGCCAATAATGTGGGCTGCCAGATTGAGTGACACGTCGATGTCAACTACTAATTCATGCGAGTCCTTCCACGCCCACTTCAAGGACAATTTCAGTTCCCCGCATCCCAACATTTTTGCATTCACGAACGTCTTAATTTCGATCCAATGCGACGTTTACATGAAAATCGCATCGTGCCACGAATTTAATGATCTGAGGAATTCTACGTCCAAACAAAAAGAAAAATGGGTTGCGAGTACAATACAGAAATTCGAAAGGGGAGAATTATCTCTGTATTCTTTCCTCAAGATAATCTCCCATAAGTTTCAACATGTAATCGGTCATTAGAAAAAGCAGCGTTGATCATATGACTGGGTAGGCACAACTTTTTCCTACGCCTTATTTCGTATATTTTTCTACTATCTGTGACGACCTTATTTATTAAAATATAAGTGCAATAACATTGTGTAGGCTTGTGTAGACCCGTGAGCCCTGGGAGCATACTTGTACAGTGAGACGGACGCAAGGGGAGCAAAGTTGTATAGTGAGGTGAAAGTTGCGGGAGCAGACTTGTATAGTTTTGCAAAGGTGGGAGCAGACTGGTCATCGCCCTTCATAAATTGGTGCGGCGTTGGTTTTTATGGAATGTAGCACGTGTAGGTGGTACCGCTGTTGTTTTTCATTCAGTGATCTCACGACTTCCAGGTATCGTTCTTCAGGCAATACGTGAGGAACGGGAACGAATTCATCTTCATTTTTGTCGTTCCCTATTATGACTCCTCCTCCGTCGTACAGTACGTCACCCTCGTCAGTTCGATCTCTCAAGACTTCATATCCATCTTCATGGTTAATATCACCAATTGATTCGTCTTCTTCATGACTGAAAGTTTCATTTTCGTTGTGCTCTCTGATGGCTTCATCAATGAAGTCGTCGTTGCCTTCCTCGTTTGAAGATCTGAAAATAAAAGGTTTCCTGTGGCGAACTATTTTTTTTGTTCTTGCTGAATTTTTCTTTGTGATCAACGCAAATCAATTCACTTTCTTCATCAATCCAAGGTAAAAATAACATCAACTGCTCGCGATAAAAATCTTCCTCTTGCGTTTCAACGTTAAATCTAACAAAACGGATTATTTTCGATTTGGTCCTTTTAGAAATGTAACCGTCGTTGTTTTTCAATTGCAGTACTTTTGGCGGCTCATAATTTTCATTATCAATGTCTGAATAATCGAATTCTGTTGGGGACTTGGATCGTCCCGATGAAGTCCTACTCTTTTTGTAATTATACCAAGCAACAAAGTCCGAAAGACATAAATCACTCAAGACATCAGGACGGTTGACATAATGATCTATGTTTGATTTCGCGAATACATCTGTAGAATCAACCGATAGGCTTTGAAGTGCTTTCTTGGGTAACAAAATGTGAACCCGTTTTTCAGGAGGGTCAGTATTGATAAATTCGACTGATCTGGTACAATGTGATAGAGGTAACGGTAGAACATAATACACTGCCTCTTGAGCTGAAAACTCACTTGAATCTAAAAACTTGTTGGCCATGAATTTCAATTTTTCTTTTATAGATAAATCTCCTTTGGCCACTTCATCGTTAGCATCGCGGAGCACTTTCGATATTCCCCGTTTTGTCTTGTTGATATAGTTCAACACACACTGTGACAGAGTACGTGTCCGTAATAAATTGAATGTCCATATTTGCACGATGAAGGTTCATAATGACATAATTGTAGGCATTTGTGCGTACATCATTTGGGAGGCGCTTGAGGAAGACCGTTGGACGTTTGAGTCAGTTGCGAATGGACAATACATAATCCTCATTAGAAAGGTTCAAGTGATTGAGGAATGCTTGAACACTATTCTCTGTGACGGGACATTTTTTACCAATATCTTTGTAGATTTCTTCTAGGTAATCCTTTATTTTGGTGAGGTTTTGATTCAGCTCCTTTTTCTTCTTATCGTTAACTTCATCTTTTGCCAATGGTGATAAAATTCTGGTTTCCTTCATGGGGAAAAATGGAATTCCGAACCGGCAATAACTTCTTTTTGTTTTACTGTTTTTCATCTTGCAGCTAAATGTGTGTTTATGGGTTTGGAAAGCTAAAATATCGTCACTTAATTTGTCTGAAGAACACGAAATGAATTTGTCGGTAATCTTCTGGAGCACCCTTTAATTTTATAGAAAATTGCTTTTTATTCTTATTTTTCCCACCAATAAAAAGATCTCGCCTTCACACAGCATTCCTACGTTTCCTTCTGTGCGATTTTCTTCATTATACTTGCTGGGCTTTTCCCCGTTATATATTTAATAGTTTTAGCGTGCCTTTCGGGACCAATTTGGTAATCTAGAGCAGCCCCTCTAACTACTCGTGAATGACCCTCTCCTCTCCCTGTTGATTTGTTTACCCCCAATAAACTTTTGGCCACTATTGCCATATAACTTTCTGCCAAGTTACCCGTGTCATTTGACTATTAGTGACTTTTCCAGTACCTACAGGGGCAAGTGCCACTTGTATTTTAGAAGGTAACATAACATTTACCTCATCAAATGTCTTCCCGTTTCGAGGATTTGAACAGTAATACTCTTTACATTGTCTATTATTCCAAAAAGTGATTTGGCCCAGTAGTTAAATCTATCTTCAAATCTTCGACTAGACTGGCGGATTTCTAATTATGCGCGATTGCACCTCTCGCACACGTTCGAGATATTTGTTATCGTCAGTCGGTGTCATTGATATTTCCATAGGCGTCAGTTGTGAATCTTTAACCTGATAATAGCGTTGTGACAGCATAATATATTATGGAGTACAATTTTGCCTGAAATTTTATTGATCTTCCTTCATTTTGTGGCGAGTTTATTTACTTCATACGGTTTGGTAGATTATGAGAACGCTGCAAATCATTAGGTATTGAATGGCTTATTATGGAAATTACAGTCGAAAAGCTTAGAAAATAGTAATTTAGTAATGAAACCATACAAGAAAACTAGATACCAGTCATACGGTAAAAACCATCCTTGTATCCTGACAGGATTCAGCCAAAATCTGGCTGTACCCCGATTTGATCCAGCAGCCGACTATTCTGCCAAGCAAATCTTGTAGTTGAAGAAATAGATGTAGAAGGAAAAGTACACTCTTAGATGTGAACTCAGTCCGCCTGCTAGCTCAGATGAACAGGAAAGGGAAGGCAACGTTGCAAGGTGGGCCCAGGTAGAGGATTAGAGGGCTAACAATAGGCCCCAATTGTTATAGTGATTTTCCCAGATGCCGCTCGATCTAATGATCCGATCTTCAATCTGAAAACGCATTTGGATTCTTCGATTTTTTTCCTATATAAGTACTAGTTGCGTTTTTTTTTAAACTTGAAATTAAGTAAAATAATGTCGAAAACTCCATGAAAAAAAAATTAAAATTCAAAACTGAATGTCGCCACTTGAGTTTGCTCATAACGATTACTGAAAACTTTACAGATTGAAAATCGGTTGACCCATTCAAGAGATAAATCGAATATTGGATTGGCTCATTTTGAAGCACAACGTGGTGGCGGTTCTTGGAACTAAACCCGTGACATTTACTCTTAAACTATTCAATTTTGATTAAATAAATAAAAATTTATTTAAATTTTTTAAATTTTTGATTAAAAAAATGCGATGTCCGTCCGCCGTCCGCCGTATCATGCTTATCTCCTTCAATTTCGGTCTAACAAATTCGTTCTTTCGCACATTTGCTCCATTTGGGACCCTGTTGTGTAACGAAACATTTCAGCCCAATTGGAATATACCCAAGGGTGTTATGGATGAAAAAATGGTTTTTTTTGGTGTTTCAGTAACATGAGCTTGTGAGGTATCGTATTCCATGTTTTTTAGGACGAGGAGACCGAATATGAGGTCAGACTTGACCAAAGAGTGGAGAATTGAGGTTTAACGAAGTTTCAGCCTCAAATTTACGTTAAAAGTTGGTCTAAAATCGACGTTCTTCCGCACTTATTTTGGGTCCCCATTTGGGAACACATGTGGCTCCTAGTTGTGCTCCGAAGCTCGGCAGCCCGATCAAAATACACCGAGGGATGTTACGGGTGAAAAATGGGTGTAAAAATAGGGGTTTTCGATGTTTCAGAGAACATGAGCTTGTGAGGTATCGTTTTCGATGTTTTTTAGAGCGAGAAGACCGAATATGAAGTTGATTTTGATCGAAGAGTGAGAATTGAGGTTGTTGCGAAGGTTCAGCTTCCAAAATTCGTTTCTTACGTGTTAATCAGAAACCTGGGAAATAGTCTGAAATTACCGTAAACTTGTATAATAACACTAGAAGTAGTTGCAACAGGTGAATCAAGACAGCTAATGGCATTATCAATGATCGAAGATAATTTGTCAAAAACAGGAGCTTATTTCGTGTTTTTGGGGGCGAAAACTGGTGGAAACCACCAACAACAGCTATTTCAATAATTTCACATGATAGAAACAATAAATAATGTATTACCAGCATTTCTGTAGGTATGTTCAATAGAATAATAAACCCATGTGACAAGGACTTTGTGGTTTATTATTCTGTGAATAATACACCTATGTATTCGCTCAGCAAAACATTTGTATAACTCCTCCTCAAAATCTTTTCTTTTACGTTTCAAGGTGCGTAGATTCCAAAAATGCGATGTCCGGTCGCCGTACCATGCATATCTACTTCAATTTCGGTCTAAAAAATTTGTTCTTTCGCACGCGTGCTCCATTTGGGCCTTACTTCTGTTCCGAAACTTTGCAGCCCGAACGGAATATATCCAAGGGTGTTATGGGTGAAAAATGGGGGTAAAAATGGGGTTTCTTCGATGTTCTAGTAACGTGAGGTGGTGAGGTATCGTTTTCCATGGTTTTTGTGACAAGGAGGCCGAATATGATGTCGATTTTGGCCAGAGAGTGGAAAATTGAGGTTCTAGCGGAGTTTCAGCCTTAAATTTACGTTAAAATTTGGTCCAAAATCGTCGCTCTTCAGCACAACGATTCGGTCCCCATTTGGGAACACTTGATCTATGATGGTTGTTGAGGGGGGGAGGGGTAGTTTCATCCCCGGTGCAGTCTATACCTACTTACAAGTGTAAATTTGTATGAGAATAAATTCAAATAAATTAATTGAAAAATACAGTGATAACTATCCGAAGAACCTTTCGTGGAATAGACAGACAGACAAATAAGGTCGCTGGAGTCCGAATAGAAAGCGAGATTCGGCGAGGTTTACTCGTCTGCTCCCTCGATTCCCCTTCAAACAATCTATCACCGCCTTCTGTTGAAGTGAACCGAACCCGAAATTTCCAGTCCAGTAGTAAACTTTGTATTTGTGTGGACTCATAATCTCTGGGACATTTGTACACGATGAGCGGATGGGAGCAATAGTTGACATAGATATAGCGTAGCCACAGTAAGATCAATACGCAGTATAAACACTGCAATATCCATTTACGGAACGATGAATCCGGCTTCCCAGAGTCGAGTCGCCAGATCAAACAACCGTTTTGAGTTAACTTACTTCCGAATTCCCTTTGTATGGGCTTTATTAAAAAGCTCTGTCCGTCAGAGCAAATATGAAAGTTTTCAGATGCCTTTTCCGTGGGGTGACGATACAATGGCTTCTGTCATCCGTGATCAACCATCCATTGTAACAATATTTTCAGAAGAACCCAATTGGAGACAGGGTCACTTCGAGTCGTGTAGCATTTTACTAGTCAAATTAAAACCGTGCCGACCAAACTGACAGTTATTGTTCCACCCAAATTAACTGCCCATTATGAATTTGATTTGTGCCAATCAAATTTATAATGGGGTATTGCAGTAATTGCTTCCGCGTCTAACAAGGTAGCGGAAGCTTCGTTTTAACTTTCCAGAGGAAAACTTTTCTTGTCTCCAAAATCAAAATTCCCACTCGCGTTTTACGTTTTACAGCTTTCTCAACATATATATATGATACGGTTTATCCGTCTGCCCGTCTTTGTGTCAGCAAATATTTGCCACACGCTTAACTTCCTCAATTCAAGTCTGATTATGCTGAAATATTCAGGAATCATGCGGCTGGGCCCTAGATGTTCCCCTACGAATTTCAGAACGATGGGATTCAGATCAATGGGCCTATTGCGCTCAAATTCGGTAAGTAGTTGGGGCATAACCTCCCAGATGGGCTCCTATGAATTTCATTTCTATATGGGATGATTTTTACAGCGACTGCGCATGCTCAAACCAAATCCGAGGTTCACCCCACCAAATTGAACCAAATTGGATGGCCACGACTGAACTCTCAGTCTCCGGATAAAGATATATCCTTTTGTTAACTTTGCAGAGGCTTGTCTGTCAACACCTCCGAGGACAGCTCAAAGGGGGGGTACCTTCCATACAGCGCCTTGCCTTTCCACCTAGTGATCAACTCTTCCCTACCATGAGCGAGTGTTTCGATCGGTTCACTTGTCAAGTTGAGTGGTGTAAGCTCTTTATCTTCCTCAGCATTTATAACAGCATATAACTGATGCTGAGGCGCCATCCTCCGATGTAAGACCTGGCATCTTTGATTGCCTGATCGCAAAAGTACTTACCAGTTTTGACCCGCGATGAAATCGTAGAAACTCAATTAAAACTAAAAAACGCTGCTAAGTGCTTGTCGCATGGGTTTATTATTCTACTGTATATACGTACAGAAATGTTGGCTGTTCATTTATTGTTTCTTGCATATGAAATTATTGAAATGACTATTTTCGATGGTTTCCACCAATATTGGCCCCCAGAAACACGAATTAAGCTCGACTTTTTTAAAAAATATTATCTTTGATCATTGATAGTACAAATTAATCACTAGCGAAGAAATCGTGGAAACCCATTTCAAAGAAAAACGAAGTTATCGAAAAATAGCCTATTTCCACTAATACACGAAAAACGCAAAAATACACGGTTGTTAACATTGATAATACCGTTTAATTGTCTTGATTCACCTGTTGATACTACTTCTAGTGTTATTATACAAATGAATGGTGATTTCAGGCAATTCCCACGTTTTTGACTCATAAAAAATAATTCTCGGGAGCTTAACCTTCGTTACAACCTCAAGTCTTCACTCTTCGGTCAAAATCAACCAAATAATCGGTCTTCCCGCCCTGGAAAACATGGAAAATGATAACTCACAAGCTCATGTTCACTAAAACCTCAAAAATCAGTCGGAAACCCCTATTTTTACACTCATTTTTCTCCCATATCACCCCTGGGTGTATACCGATCGGGCTGCCGTGTTCGGAGCACAACTAGGACCCAAATGTGTTCCCAAATGACGACCCGAACTATGAGCGGAAAAACGACGATTTTAAACCAAAATTTAACGTAAATTTAGGGCTGAAACTTCGTTAGAACCTCAATTTTCCACTCTTTGGTCTAAATCGACTTCATATTCGGTCTTCTCGTCCAGAAACATGGAAAACAATACTTCAAAAGCTCATGTTACTAAAACACAAAATGTACCTATTTTTGTACCCATTTTCACTCATAACACCCCTAAGTATATTCCGATCTGGCTGCAAAGTCCGATACGGCGGACGGACGTTACATTTTTGGAATCTACGCACCTTGAAACATAACTAAAGAAAAGATTTTGAGGGGGTGTTATAAAATTTTTTGCTGACCGTTTACATAGGTAATTATTCACAGAATAATAAACCAAAAACGCTGCAACGTCCTTGTCACATGGGTTTATTATTCTATTATTTTATTGGTCTACAGAAATGCCGGCTGTTTATTTATTGTTTCTTTCATGTAAATTAATTGAAATGGCTATTTCTGGTGGTTTCCACAAATTTTGGCCCCCAGAACTTGAATTAGGTACTACGCTCCTTTTTTTTTCTTCAAATTACCCTTGATCATTGATTGTACCATTTAATCGTCTTGATCCACGTGTTGACACTTTTTCTAGTGTTATTATACAAATTGATGGTGATTTCAGACGATTTCGCAGGTTTTTGACTCATAAAAAATCAATTTTGGGAGCTGAACATCTGGTACATCCTCAATTTTCCACTCCTTGGTCAAAATCGACTTCATATACGGTCTTCTCGTCCCCAAAAACATGGAATACTATACCTCAAAAGCTCATTTTACTAACATGTTACTAAAACACAAAAAGTACCTATTTTTATACACATTTTCACTCATAACTCCCCTGGATATATTCCGATCGGGCTGAAAAGTTTCGGGACAAAACTAGGGCCCAAATGGAGCATGTATGCGAAAGAACGATTTTTTTAGACCGAAAATGAAGCCTGTAGACGTGATACGGCGTACGGCGTACGGCGGACGGCGGACGGACATTGCATTTTTGGAATCTACACACCTTGAAACGGAAAAGAAAAAATTTTGAGGGGGTGTTATAAAAACTTTTTGCTGAGCGAATACATAGGTGTATTATTCACAGAATAATAAACCAAAAAAGGAGCGCTTCTGATTGGTGGAAACCATAAGAAATAGCTATATCAATTATTTCACATGAAAGAAACAATAAATGAACAGCCAACTTTTCTGTAGGTGTGTCCAATAGAATAGTAAACCCATGTGACAAGGGCGTTGCAGCTTTTGTGTTTTAGTAACATTTTAGTAACATGAGCTTTGTAGTTACCTATCGTTTTCCATGTTTTTGGGGACGAAAACACCGAATATGAAGTAGATTTTGACCAAAGAGTGGAAAATTGAGCTTCTACCAAATGTTCAGCTCCCAAAATTGGTTTTTATGAGCTAAAAACCAAGGAACTCGTCTGAAATCACAATCAATTTGTATAGTGACACTAGAAAAAGTATCAACGCGTGGATCAAAACGATTAAATGACACTACTGGTGATCAAAGATGATTTGAAAAAAAAGGAGCTTACCTAATTCTTCTGGGGGCCAAAATTGATGGAAACCATCAGAAATAGCTATTTCATTTATTTTACATGAAAGAAACAATAAATGGACAGCCAGGTTTTTATTAGGCGTGTCCAATAGAATAATAAACTCTTGTGACAAGGACTTTGCAGCGTTTTTGGAATCTACGCACCTTGAAACGTAAAAGAAAAATTTTTGAGGGGCTGTTACAAAAATGTTTGTTGTTTTGCTGACATCGGTTTATTATGCACAGAATAATAAACCAATACGTGCAAAATAGCTATTTTCAAACTTTCATAAGACCGGCACCTGTTGGCCCCGAGGGTTGAAATTTGGTAGAATTCCTCAATGTCCCTTACAGAATGGGTAGTACGAAAAATCAACACCGGAGACTGTGATGTCGTGTGAACGGTGTCTTGGTCCTGAAACCCAACCACAACATTTTCAGAACGCGTTATTCATGAAGATATGACTAATCTCAATGAAAACGGGGGCCGCTTCCGAAATCCCCTGGAAACTTATTTCATATTCTAATATTTCGTTGATAGATAGTTGACGTGGTGAAGTAGTGAGAAGGAATCGCGAGGGGATTGAAGGAAAGGGAATCTAGGGGTCCTTTATCAATCTCGCGTCCTTATCCCCTGTGAGTGACAGGAAAGGGGATTGAAAAGGATATAAGTTATCACTCCTTCGAATGCGCTCCCGATCCTCCTTCTCAGTTTCCTCTTCTTCCGCGATTAAGGTATAGAGGTAGCCGATCTATCAGGGGCTAAACACTACCCGCCGACCTACTTCTCCGAAGAACGCTCAGATGGCTTCTTGAGTGAATGTGGAAGGACGTACCGCCAGGTCTCACTTGACCAGAGAATTTGTGATATCACCGACTTAGAACTGTTCTGAAAAAGGAAATTATCCTCAATGTGACAGCACCACAATAATCGCGTAATATCCTGTCGTTGACGTGTGTTTTGCCTTCCCCATTTCAACAAAATGTTATTGCTATATTACTAGATAGTCACCCTCAGTTGCTATTTAGGGTGGTTGAATCTGAACTTCGTGGGTACCTAGTTCCTGTACAATGCTGGCAATAATCCATTGTTGGTCACAATCTTGATCGATGGTGAGAAACCAAAATAAAGACAGAAATAACAAATTACGAAGTAGTTAGAAGTATTTACGTCGAAACTATACGTTACTGAGTACCCAGTTGCTTCAGCATGGAGGAGTGTGGTTCGATTATTACTATAGGTAGATGAGAGTCACATTCATGAGGTTTCCACAAGCGAATCTCGGATGTTTTTATTGCTCAAAAAAGAGTAGGATATTGTTTTGAGTTTTCTATCGAGACACGAGGTGAGCCGTTGACCGAACGCTGTCACTATGTGTTGCTCGAGGGGCCTCTGAGGATGTACCAAATTTCAACCCTTGGGACCATCAGATGCCCGAGTTATGGAAGTTTTAAAATATATGTTATTAAGAGTTCTAGTTCTCGTTATTGTTCTTTGCCCTATGTAATTACTCGACATTGGAACTCAAACTGAATATTTATTATGCATACAAACTTTTACCAGGGTTTCCTCGATCTCCTTCCGATTACTTTTTATCGAGGTTTCCTCGAACCATGGCGCTACCGCCTCCTTTTTCCTTTTTAACACAGAATGTGTTTTAGCCATGGACTAACTAGCCAAAAAAGGTAACGAAATTTAGTAATGAAATTTCGTAACGAAATCTGGGACGCTGTTATGAAAAATTTCTTATGATTTTCACGTACAACCGATTCATTGCTACGGAACTTTAACTTCGCCAGTTATCATCGTAGAAAAATCGTTCACCACTCGTTGGATAGCTCTCGATTTACCTAACCATATTACGTTAACCAATGCGGAGTGCGTGGCCGACAAGCTGCGGTATGAGCGTGAATGTTTAAATAACAATTGTTTACACACAGGTGATCATTCTCAATAATTTATACTGTGAACACGATTGCAAGCTTTATATAAGTACCGATGATACGGAACTAAGGATCGTGTAACCTGGTGTAACCTATGAGCAGTCAATATATCAGTCGAAAAAGGTTTATGTGAAACGCGTGAGCTAAAACACATTCTGTGTTTCTATAATTTCGTCCGAAGTATGTAAATAGAGGTAACCGGGGGGCTTGCCCCCTGGCGAGGCGCGGGGCGCCGAGTTTTTGGTTTATTATTCTGTGAATAATACACCTATATAATTACCTTAGCGAAAACCCCACCCCCTCAAAAATTTTTCTCTTACTTTTCAAGGTGCGTAGATTCCAAAAATGCGATGTCCGTCCGCCGTATCACGTGTACCGGCAACATTTTCGGTCTAAGAAATTCGTTCTTTCGCACACATTCTCCATTTGGGCCCTAGTTGTGTCACGAAATTCCAGCCCGACGGAATATACCCAATGGTGTTATGCAAGAAAATGTGTGTAAAAATAGGTACTTTTTGCGTTTTAGCAACCTGTTGGTAACATGAGCTTCTGAGATATCGTTTTCCATGTTTTTGGGGACGAGAAGACCGAATATGAAGTCGATTTTGACCAAAGAGTGATTGAGTAGATTGAGTTCTACCAAATGTTCAGCTCCCAAAATTGATTTTTTATGAGTGAAAAACCTGGGAAATCGTCTGAAATCACCATCAGTTTGTATAATAGCACTGGAAAAAGTGACAACACGTGGATCAAGACGATTAAATGGCACTACCAATGATCAAAGATAGTTTAAAAAAAGAGAGAAAAAAGGAGCGTACCTAATTTGTGTTTTAGGGGCCGAAATTAATGGAAAACATCAGAAATAGCTATTTCGATTATTACGCATGGAAGAAACAATAAATGAACAGCCAACATTTCTGTAGATATGTCCAATAGAATAATAAACCCATGTGACAAGGACTTTGCAGCGTTTTTTGTGTTATTTGTGTTTTAGTAACATGAGCTTTTGAGTCATCGTTTCGATGTTTTGGTTTATTATTCTGTGAATAATACACCTATGTATTCGCTCAGCAAAATAATTTTATAACACCCCCTCACAATTTTTTCTTTTCCGTTTTAAGGTGCGTAGATTCCAAAAATGCAATGTCCGTCCGCCGTCCGCCGTACCACGTGTACCGGCTTCATTTTCGGACTAAAAAAGTCGATATTTCGCACACATGCTCCATTTAGGCCCTAGTTGTCTCCCGAAACTTTGCAGCCCGATCGGAATATACCCAGGGGTGTTATGAGTGAAAATGTGTATAAAAAAGGTACCCTATCTTGTGTATGTGTATAAAAATAGGTACTTTTGGTGTTTTAGTAACATGTTAGTAACATGAGCTTTTGAGGTACCTTTTTCCATGTTTTTGGGGACGAGAAGACCGAATATTTAGTCGATTTCGACCAAAGAGTGGAAAACTGAGGTTCAGCTCCCAAAATTGATTTTTTATGAGTCTAAAATCTAAGAAATCCTCTGAAATCACCATCAATTTGTACAATTATTCTAGAAAAAGTGTCAACACATGGATGAAGACGATTAAATGGCACTACCAATGATCAAAGATAATTTTAAAAAATAAAATAAAAAGAAAAGGAGCGTACCTAATTCATGTTTTTGGGGGCCAAAATTGGGGGAAACCATCAAAAATAGCTATTTCAATTATTTCACATGAAAGAAACAATAAATGAACAGCCAACATTTCTGTAGGTATGTCCAGTAGAATAATAAACCCTTGTGACAAGGACTTTGCAGCGTTTTTTAGAATGAGAAGACCGTATATGAAGTCGATGTGGCAATTGAGTGGAAAACTGAGGTTCTAACGATGTTTTAGCCTTAAATTCATCTTAAATTTTGGTCTAAAATCGTCGTTCTTCCTCACACAGTTTGGGTCCCCACTTGAGAACACATTTGGGTCCTAGTTGTGCTCCAAAGCTCGGCAGCCCGATCGGAATACACCCAGGGGCGTTATTGGAGAAAAATGGGTGTAAAAATAGGGGTTTTCGAGGGATTTTTGAGGTTTTAGTGAACTTGAGCTTGTGAGGTATCGGTTTCAATTTTTTTTAGGGCGAGAAGACCGAATATTAAGTTGATTTTGACCGAAGAATGAGGAATTGAGGTTGTAACGAAGGTTAAGCTCCCGAAATTCATTTTTTATGAGTCAAAAACCTGGGAAATTGTCTGAAATCACCATAAATATGTGTAATAACACTAGAAGTATTATCAATAGGTGAATTAATACAATTAAATGGTACTATCAATGATAAAAGATAATCTGTTTAAAATAACCGAGCCTAATTCATGTTTTTGGGGGCCAAAATTGGTGGAAACCTTCAAAAATAGCCATTTCAATTGTTTTACATGAAAGAAACAGTAAATGAACAGCCAACATTTCTGTAGGTATGTCCCATAGAAAATAAACCCATGTAACAAGGACTTTTCAGTGTTTTTTTTATTTATTTTTTATTTAGGTAATTTCTTTAATCCCCTCAAGCACGCTGAATCTGCGTAGTGGCCGCTTTTCTGTCCCAGTCATGAATGACAGTTTTTTCCCTTGCCGTGTTTCCAGCATCCACCCTAGTTTCGTTACCAGTCACAATGAACGAAAAATGCTCAAAATTCTTGAATTTCCTTCCTTTTTTTCAGTTCCCGTGCTCGTCCTGAATTCACCTTGAACTGTTCCATTTCCGCTTCATTCTGATCTTTCTTCCGGATTACAGCACAACAAGTCCCTATTTCCCGCTTTCGGAGGCACTGCCGCTTCTTCGTCGGCCATTATACAGCAGACCTGATTTTCGTATGCTTTCGCCCTCGCATGACTCGTTTCGACTTTGGAAGAAGTAGGTCCACCAAAATCCTTAATTCCGAATCGGATCTCCACTCTGGACAGACGCGCAGCTGGAACTCTCAGCATAGGTAGGTACCTGTTTATTTATTCAATACGGGCAAGACCAGTACAAATGTTCCGGTGTTGCAGCATAGCTATAAGAGCGAATTTTCAAAGAAATATTATTTGTGTATAAGCGTTAACGGCCAAAGAAGGCAACTGCGATGCGTTCTGAAAACGTTTATTACCTAGTTAATTATTACGAAATAATAATAACATGGTAGTTACTGAATTAAATATATTGTTAATCTTGATGAGTTACCTGAAAACGAATCGAAACGAACAAGCCTTCTAGTAACGCATGTTTCCATTATCAGCCTTGCGTTCGCACTGACGAGTGCAGAGAATATAAAAGGGATTATCGGCGAATCAACTAAGTACAACAGGAGACGCGGGGCAAAGGCCCGTTATACTATACAGCGTGTGAGCGATAATGTGTGTAGTTTAGATAAAACGTGTTTTATATCCCCCCACCCACGGGAAGTGGCACCAATTTGGAGATATGAAACATGTTCGATTCCTTCTTCCAGTGGCCGGTATCCAGCTCTATCTAATAATCTTCAAAGAGCCAATTCTTATTTCTTCTAATTTGTTTCAATTTATCTTCGAAGAGTGGTCAACATAAACGAAATCCCCTTCTTTGAAATCATGATGTTTCCTTTTTCTGTCATACAGACGTTTGATATAATTATGGTTTTTAACCGAGTTTTCGAAAGCTATTTCCCGGTCCCGTACAGGATCTCTTTTCGGTTCAAGAAATGCGGGTACTATAGAACTGGTTTTTCCAAATAATAAGTATTCAGGACTAAAAGTGGTGACAGAGTGATCCGTGGAGTTGTATTCTTGTACACATTCGTCAGCCACCCGAGACCATGACTATGACTTCCGTCTTCTATGACTTTCGTTTATTTTGCAACGAATTCTGTTTATAATGTTTGGTGTAGTCTTTCGTTCAAACCATTTGAGGTGGGGTTATGGACCGCAGTGAATATGAGATTGATCCTTTCTCCTTCCAGATAATTTTTAAATTCTGCAGAATCAATTCCTGAGTACTGGTCTATTGAGAGTCTGAATCGTGTGTTTGTCATGTACCTTCTTTATTCGTTTTACAAAGTCACCTGCTGTTTGGTTTTGGAAGTAGAAATGAATGTGTATCTTGTAAAATGGTCTACTAGTAAATGAAGATACCGTTTTGAAGACCGGTTTCCAGCAATCGTGTCAAGGGAGACTATCTCAAAAGGTGCATGTGCAGGGCCGAGTTGAGATAGAAGTCCATAAGTACTAGCGCTTCTAGTCTTATTTTTTATGCAAATGTTGCAATTTTGGCAGTAGGTCTTCACTTTTGAATCTAAATTTTTTGTATAATAGAATTGACGAATTTTGTTTATAACATGACCCGATCCTATGTGTCCATATTCTTTATGGATTCATTCTATTAGTGCATCTGCTAGTTCATCTGATATTACTATCCTTTTACCTGTATAATTTATTTTGTACATGATACCACCTTCTGTTCTTATCTTTCAAATTTTCCCTATTTCAGTGGAATGTTTATCCTGATTCAATTGTAATATCTGATATTGTTAAGAAATTTACTGTTTTTATTAGTTCCTCTGGATGATCAAATTCTCCCAGAACCGGATTCCTAGATAAAGAATCCGCTTCCATATTCTTTGGCCCTGGACGATAGGTGACCCAGAAATCAAATTGTGACAGGAAAAGTAACATATCACCCAACTCTTCATCAGATCTTAATTGATTTTTAGGTTTTCATGTGGTTCATGGTCGGTTATTATTTGGAACGTTGAACCAATTACCTAGCCAGTGCTGCGAGAATTTTATGGCTTCTTTCATTGCAAGACATTCTAAGTAAATAGCTTTCTTTTTTTGACAATTCTTTATTTGAAAAATAAGCCACCGGCTTTACCTTACCATTTTCCTGAAGTTGTTTTAGTACCGTCCCAACTCCATCCCCACTTGCATCAGTTTCAATAATTATTTTTAGCTTGGGATCGACAATTGCCAAAATTGGTTGTGAGCAGAGATGTTTCTTTACCTCCTCAAAGCTCTCCTGGCACTGCTCTTTCCAAATGAATTCTGCATTTTTTCGTAAAAGGTTGTGGAGTGACTCCAACATCGTTGCACTGTTTTCTATATATTTGTGGTAAAAATACAGTTTCCGAGGATCTGGCGTACGCTTTTTCTTGTCTTCGGGACAGGGAAGTTTTGAATTGCTATTAAGTTATCACCCCAAAGGGGGCGGACTTAATTTTCCGAAAGGATATGTCCAAGGTGCTTCATTCTTTGCAAAAGTGCACTTTGTAATTTTTAACCGAAACCCTTCGTGGCAAATTGCATCTAATAGTTTCTTTATGTGTTGTAGATGTTCCTCGAACGTTTTAGAAAAAATTAATATGTCGTCCATATAACAAATAGAAAATGCCTTCAAGTTGTTTCGTCTTAAGATGTTATTTAAAATTCGTTGACAAATTGTAGGGGGGACGTCTTTAATATGAAGGGGAGGCATTTCCATTGCCACTGTCCTTCTTGAGTTACAAATGCTGTTTTATAGCGATCCTTCGTATAGGTATGGACCAGAAGGTTGAATTTATGTCGAGTGCTGTGAGCCAGCTGTAACCTCTTGTTTTTGCAATTATCTCCTCAATTAGAGGGAATGGTTGTGGTTCGGGTACTACTAAACGATTTAATTCACGGAAATCAATACATAATATTTTTTTTTTTCTTCTCTGTTGTATGCCAGTGTTACAGGCGAAGCAAAGGGCGAAGTGGACTCTTCAATCAAATCTGCTTTTAGTAATTGGGATATCTGATTTTCAATTTCCTGTTGATCTGGGATGCTACAGCGGTACGGTTTAAAAAAAAAAGCAAACTGATGTTCGAAAAGTTTTAAATGAGCTCCGTGATCTTTTACTCGTCCCACATCAAACTTGTCTTTGGCGAATACACCCCTAAATTTGTTTATCAGGTTCTCAATTTATTTTTATTTTTTGCTTCCGAGTCTGCAAGGCAGCGGAAGCTTGGTTTGTTTTAACTTTCGAAATAAAAATTTTTTTTGTGCTCCAAAATCAAAATTTCTACTTGCATTTTGCGTTTCAGGGCCTCCTGAACAAATTTGGTTTCGTGTCTGCCTGTCCGTTTGTCTGCCTGTCCGTCTGTCTGTCCACATGCCGTTGCCACAGCCATAACTTCCACAATTTTCAACCGATTTCAGTCAAATTTTCCAGGAATTATGTGGGTTTAGTGCTAGATGGTCCCCTATCAGTTTCATCATGATCGAATCAACGTTAGCCTCTGCGCAGGTGCTAACGAGATTCTCTTGTTACGGTCATAACTCCATCAATTTTGATCGGATTTTGGTCAGATTTTCAGGGATGATGCGGGTAAGGTCCCTTGAGATCCCCTACGACATTCATCATGATTGAATCAGCGGTGGCAGTGGCACGTGGCACTGGCACCGCGTACATTCCAAACGTCAAGCATTCCAGACCATAGAACTATAAACCTGGAAGGGCATCTGCGTTGACGAATGAAATGACGGGCTCCGCACCCTGCTCAACTGATGTGCCAAATTCTCTCCTGTTCACCCTAGGAAGTTGAAATTTTATAGAAACTCTTTGCGTTCTCAGTTCTATACGTGGACTAATTACTTTATCTTAATGCATGAATACTAACTTCGAATTAGGTACCCTTATTATGAAATAACAGTTAAATAATTCTTTTAATTAATCTGAATCTTTGTGTTAATTAATCCGTTAATTAATCTGAATCTTCCTGTATGAAAATTTAATAGTGACATACTGTGAAGGTCACGAGGAAGCTTCTGTGCCATGTCCTTGGCAGTATATTTTTGTTTGTGTCAAGGTGGTCCACCTTCGCCTCAAAAGTGCTAACATCTACCTATGCCCTCATTATAATTTACATGAATGTCTCGTGTACCATCAGAATTCTGATCCTGGCTACCATAGTTTCATTTTATCGCTTCCGAGTTTGCAAGGCGGCGGAAGCTTTGTTTTCTCTTTCGAAATGAAAAATTTTTGTGTGCTCCAAAATCAAAATTTCCACTTGCGTTTCAGGGCCTCCTGAACAAATTTGGTTTCGTGTCTGTCTGTCCGTTTGTCTGCCTGTCCGTTTGTCTGCCTGTCCGTCTGTCTGTCCACATGCCGTTGCCACAGCCATAACTTCCACAATTTTCAACCGATTTCAGTCAAATTTTCCAGGAATTATGTGGGTTTAGTGCTAGATGGTCCCCTATCAGTTTCATCATGATCGAATCAACGTTAGCCTCTGCGCAGGTGCTAACGAGATTCTCTTGTTACGGTCATAACTCCATCAATTTTGATCGGATTTTGGTCAGATTTTAATGTAAGGTCCCTTGAGATCCCCTACGACATTCATCATGATTGAATCAGCGGTGGCAGTGGCACGTGGCACTGGCACCGCATACATTCCAAACGTCGAGCATTCCAGACCATAGAACTATAAACCTGGAAGGGCCTCTGCGTTGACGAATGAAATGACGGGCTCCGCACCCTGCTCAGCTGATTTGCCAAATTCTCTCCTGTTCACCCTTGGAAGTTGAAATTTGATAGGGACTCTTTGCGTTCTCAATTCTATATGTAGACTAATTAATTCATGTTAAATCACGAATACTAACTTCGGATTAGGTACCCTTATTATTAAATAACAGTTAAATAATTCCGTTAATTAATCTGAATCTTTATGTATGAAAATTTAATGGTGACATACTGTGAAGGCCAAGAGGAAGCTTCTGTGCCATTCCTTGGCAGTGTATTTTTTCTTGGGGGGGGGGGGGAGTTTGATATAGATTTAATCTACAATCCAAGTTCAAATAGAAATCGAAATCAGGTCCAAGCCCAATAACATATATCGTATTTAAAGTTTTCGTCTTTTACAACAAACATCTCAACGTATTTTTCTACATTCATGACTTTCAGTCTTATGTTCACACAACCGCCACCACCCGTTCGGAAGGTAACTATTATCCTGAATCCGTAATTTTAATTTTTTTACACAGCTGAATGTAATAAAACTTCTTATATTCGCACCAGGATCGTAAATTCCAGTAGATTCTTTTTGTTTGTTTACTGTGACCTCGAGAGTAATCATTGGAAGCAACATTAATTTTTTTTGGTCAGTGATGGATTCGTTTAGGGTTTCTTGAAGTTCCACGTTATTTACAGTTTTTATGCCTTTTTCCTCTTTCTCAGCAGCTAAACGATTCCGACATAGTGTTTCAGGGTGAAACCTCCCTGGATAGCCTAACTTATTACAGGTGTTGCATGGATTTTTCTTTTCAATAGTAACATCTGGTGTAAACGCCTTTTTTGTTTGCGCGTCATTATTGGGTGATTTTTTTTGTGGTGGTGGGAATGAAGGCTCTATTTTCCTCAGCTCCCCTAGTAGTTCTTCGATTGAATTAATTTTTGAACGGTCTAGTTTATCTTGTACCTGAACTGGTAATCCTGTAACAATAAGATTTATTTGGACCATTTCGGCGATGGCATGCTCTTATTATAGTAAGAGATTTTGTTTTCGTAACACATAATATATACATGATGACCTCCTAGATACCTGAAGTTGTATGCCTCTCTAATTTTTTTCCATCCATGGTCTTTAAATGCTTCCCTCATCTTCATTTCCCAATCTGTAAAATTTTCAGTTAGTCCTAATTCAGTGTTGAACAATACCAATTGGTAGCAGTCCCCTCCATAAACAGACGTAAAATTAGAATTTTATCTTCCGAATTAGTTACCTGGCATCGGTCGCATTCGCGGAGAAAGAAATCCAACCATCTCCCCTCCTCCAAATGTTTGCCATCGAAAATTTCTAAAACAAAATCCGATTTGACCTTTGTAAGATTCAGCCGTTTAGTGGGTACCGCTTGTTGAGGATTGTCGGTTCTCGTAGTTAATTTCTGTAGAATCTCCAGTATCGCTGCATTCCGGATATCTGCTTCAGCTGTGCCGGATGATTTGTGATGAGGAGGGAACGCTTCCAATCTCCAGGAGTGCAAATCCGTCTCCTGTGGGAAGTATTCTTCAAAAACGATGTTCCCGTCTCCGTCGAAGTACCACAGGAACAATATCAGCCGGCAGAGTCACCGAAATTATACGATATGAGCCACGTTTGTTTAATGTCTTTTGGATCTCCTTTATTGTAGGACATTTTTACCGATTTTTGACCCTTATAATGTCAAGTTTGACCCACTCTTTTTTTGAGAAACATATTTTAATCGTAAAAATAGTCCCTCTTTCTGTCGTGAATCACCATCCCACAAAACGTCAGGTGAATAAATATTGATTCAAGCCCTTTACCAACTTTTGACCCCCAAAAATTCAAATTTGACCCTCATTCTGCAAGAAGAACAAATGAAACGGACTTTTTCTGTCTTTATTCACCCTTCCATACACATGAAAACACACACATATATATATATAAACATGTATACACTTGAAAACGGGAAATCAAAATTTATATGATGCTCCTATACAATAATATACATATAGGTACATCATATAAATTTTGATACATTTTTGTAAAAATCTAGGGATGACTTCAAGTTCTCTAAAACGGATTCGCCTATAAAAAAAAAAATCGAAAATTCGTTTTCTGAAAATTTTGGACCCATTTCTATAGCTTCATTTTCTTTGAAAATTCGCCCAAATGGAAACAAAGAAGAATGTCCACGCACAGAGATACATAAACAAATAATGAGGCTATGTACGTAAGGTCGACAATTTTTCTGAACTACTACTGCTGATCACGATAACTGTGATGCTGTAGCCCTATGCCTAACAAATTCCACAAAACGACCTTTCATGGAGCATAAGGAGATTGTGTGCAAAATTTAAAACTTGAAACCCTCTCCAACCTACTTCTAACCCCCCCCCCCCCCCTCCCGCCAAATTGAGAGCAAATTGTACCATAGGCACTTCCTTGAAGTATACCAATATGCGTGCTCAATTTTAGCTCCCCCCCCCCCCCCGCCCCCTACTCAATTGATCAATGTGGGGGGGGGAGGGGGGATTTCACGGAAGGCATTTCCTTGGAGCATTACGGATGTATGTGCAAAATTTCAGCTCTCAAAACCCTGTCACCTATTCCTACCCCCCCCCCCCCCCCCCCCCCCCTCGGTTATGGGTGACAAATTACAGCCATTTTCACAGGCTTTTTATCCATAAATATTGAATTTTGGAAGATAAAACTTCGTTAGAACATCAATCCTTCACTCAGTAGTCAAAATCAACATCATATTTATCATCATATTTGGTCTTCTCACCCTAAACAACATGGAAAACGATACCTCACAAGCTCAAGTTCACTAAAACCTCAATAATACCAAATTTTGCACCCATTTTTCATCCATAGCACCCTTAAGTATATTCCGATTGGGCTGCAAAGTTTCGAGACAACACTAGGGCCCAAATGGAGCCTGTGTGCGGAAGAAAGATTTTTTAATATCACAAATTAAGATAGATGTCGAGGATAGAGCGGACGGCGGAGACATCGCATTTTTGGAATCTACTAACCTAGGGGGTGTGAGAAGTAAAAGAAAAAAATTTGAGGGAGTGTTCCAACAAAAATTTCCGAACTGAATAGTCCGGAGGTGTATTGTTCAGAGAATAATACCTACACCAAAAAGGGTTGCTGTATTGGGAAAATTCTGACAGAACTGGTAAAATTCTATCTTCCAGAGGGTCCAAAGTGTTATAAAACTATAAATCATCTCATCTTCATTATTGCCAATTAAAGATATAGGATTACCTAACGTTCAAGATAACAGTGGGTTGTATAAATTGACATGTGTTGTGAACGTGAATATTGTGGTCAATCTGGTTGGAAGTTTGGAGGAAGATTAAAAGAGCTTGAAAACGATTTTCAGGGACAATAAGGGTGATTCTACCTATTCAAGTCATTTGAACGAATCTAGTCATGGGTTCGATTTTTATTAAACATTTAGACAATTTATTGGCTTTATAAATTTCTGCTCACAGGGAAACATGCTGGATGTAGGTGCTTGAACAATTCGAAATAATCAAGAGTGGTAGGCTGTGTAAAGTTTGAATGGTATGATTCCTCACAGTTGTCTCCGTTATTGAATTCATTCATGTTCATTTATGTTAGCTCATTGGTTCCTTCTCTACTCACCTTGGTTCCTTCCATCCTTTCTCCCCAAAAGGATCCCTTTCACTTTGCCCCATTCCCTATCCCATTTATCCATTTCACTTCTACGGCCAATCGTAATAAATCTCATTCTACTTCTGGAATGTATAAGCTCTCCTCCCCAAAGTACCTTCAGGTATTTGTTCCTGACCGAATCATCAGCCTGTTTGTTCTTAGTGAGAATAGATAAATCCGTTTTCATTTAAACTGGGTTTCCTTTTTCTTCGCGTGTGATTAGTTCATGTGGCACAAGTAATTTACTAGTCAGCCGTCTGCAACCCTATGGCAGCCAAACAAAAAAAATAGAAAGGCGCGTTCATTTTTCTCCAGCTTCTACTACTTCTATATTTTATCTATCTGACATTGCGCCAGTGCTGCCAGAGCCCCTTTTCTGAATTTCCCGCTCCAAGACTCAAAATACCTATCCCTTTATTCTCCCAATCTGACCAATACCCCCGCCCCCCGACACTACTGTTCTTCTGCATGAAGTTCTAAAAAAATGTAATTTTACATAAAATTTTTCCTTTTTAATTGTTTCCACTCCGTTTTAATTCAAGATAGTGATGTTTATTTTAGTAACTACTAGGCATTCATCTTCAAGTCTTTATTTTGTACTTCACGGTACCTATGTACAAGTACATGTACTTGTACATAGGTACGTCTACGTCATATTATATAAATGATAATCATGACAATGCAGAGTTGATTCAACTTTAACTAAGTTTCTGAAGGATTACCTTTCCCCAAGATTTTTGCGAACTACGGGTTTCTCCATGACCACTCTCAGAGCACAGAATACCTATAGGAACTTCGTACAGAAGCAATCACGGCAATGAAGGTACAGAGTACACTGGACAGTAGACACATACTATTGTTGAACATTGAAAACCCACAGAAAATTTCCCGAAAATGTTGCGGTTTTTTCATCTTCCTATTGTTTCCCGAATGGCTCTGACATTCCCGCCATTCGCGAAACTTCCCGTCAATTGCCAGCACTGCGTTAAGCCTTAAGCCTTTGTGAATCTCGCTATATTTTTCTCTTCGAATTGATGTATCTCCTCCATGGCGCTACAACCCATGAAGGGACTGGGCCTGACCAATGACTTTTGCACATTCTGTCCTGTCCATTGCCACGTTTTGCCATCGTCGAACCCCTACCTCGAAGGTCTTGCTCCAGTCCGTCTAACCATCGGAGTCCACTTTCATCCGGCTGGATGGCGTACAGTTTGTGTGCAGTCTTGTCCCATGGCATTCGTTTGGCGTGTCCTGACTACGTCTGCCTGGCGTGTCTTGCTGTGTTAGCCTCAATAGGGAACACCCACGTATTTTCATTTTGGTTTATTATTCTGTGAATAATACACCTATGTAATCGCTCAGCAAACAGTTCTTATAACACCCCCTGAAAATTTTTTCTTTTCCGTTTCAAGGTGCGTAGATTCCAAAAATGCAATGTCCGTCCGCCGTCCGCAATACGCCGTCCGCCGTATCACGTGTACAGGCTTCGTTTTCGGTCTAAAAAAGTCGTTCTTTCGCATACATGCTCCATTTGGGCCCTAGTTGTGTCCCGAAACTTTCCAGCCCGATCGGAATATACCCAGGGCTGTTATGAGTGAAAATGTGTATAAAAATAGGTACTTTTGGTGTTTTAGTAACATAGTAGTAAAATGAGCTTTTGAGGTATCGTTTTCCATGTTTTCGGGGGCGAGACGATCGAATATGAAGTCGATTCTGACCAAGGAGTGGAAAATTGAGGTTGTACCAGATGTTCAGCTCCCAAAATTGATTTTTTATGAGTCAAAAACCAGCGAAATCGTCTGAAATCACCATCAATTTGTAGAATAACACTAGGAAAAGTGTCAACACGTGGATCAAGACGATTAAATGGCACTACCAATTATCAAAGATAATTTGGAAAAAAAATGAGCGTACCTAATATGCGTTTTAGGGACCAAAATTAATGGAAACCATCTGAAATAGCTATTTCGACTATTACGCATGAAAGAAACAATAAATGAACGGCCAAAATTTCTGTAGGTATGTCCAATAGAATAATAAACCCATGTGACAAGGACTTTGCAGCGTTTTTATTTTATTATTTTCATTTGAAAGTAAACACTGAGGTGAGATGGCATAAATTTCTTAATTAATTAATTGAATTAATTTAATTAATTAATTCAATTAATTAATTTAATTGAATGTGGAATTTTTGATGACGTCATTGCCGCCTTTGTGTGGATACAGCTTGTTTTATATAATCCACTACGTTGAGCTGAGCTGTGACATCGGTACTGCTGCCCGAGAAGTCGCTGAGTCTGTTCTGCTTTGTTGTAGCAAGGAGGAAGGCGTAGCGGCAATGACATCATTGCCGCACTTCACCGAATCTTGGAAACTAAACAAATGTATGATATTCCGGCGAACCGATTCAATTTTTCTGATCAACAAAAAAAGCAAATACGGGGAAAAAATCAGCAATTCCAGAACCATGGGTATTCCCAATACGAAGTCCAGATGTCTATACAACACGGATGTTTCATTGTTGGTACAAATTCGCCGTGATGACTTTTCAAAAATTGCGCCATGTATTAGGCCGTATCACTTTTCGTTCCCATCTTCTGAATTGGTCTCCCCCTCCCCCCTCTTATGTGCTCAGGTTTCGGAACCGTAGAGAACAATCAATTGTACTTGCGGTATATTCTCACTCTCGCCGCTCCACTCAGCTGTCTACTTTTGAACATAGTTGTGGCAAAACAGCATTAAATTTCCGTCAATTAGTCCACAGCTCTTCATAATTTTACCTAGGTACCCAGTTCAATGTTCCTGCGATGTTTTGAAATCTTACGAAATTGAAATCCATGCAGACACAAATGTCAACGTGAAAACAGGAGCCGTGAGCGGCATTACACGGTGATACGGGAGGGTGTTTATATTTTCATACGCATCGTGTCGAATTTTTTCCCTCTCGCCAGACCCCACTGGAGTTCCACAATACCACAACGGGAAGAGCTCATGAACAATGTCCACCGTACCGCCCCAAAACCATACACAGATGAACTTGTGACGATTGAATGGGGAAATTTCGCTTGTATGGGAGCTCGAGGAAGGACAAGAGGTGTAAAAAGACTGCGGCTGGGTACTAAGGGAATGAAAGGTTATTGTTCGTTGTTGAGTGGAAACACCAAACTCAGCGGCCCAACCGATGTGTGGTTGACACGCGTGGGGGAGCAAGGGCACTTGCTATTCCCATTCCCGACCACCGATTCAATTCTATTTTGTAATTTGTTTTTCGGCCAACTGCCTTTTAACCACTTTATTCAACCTTAACCCCCTTCTCCCCATCTTCTTTGTTTCCCCTTTCCGAACTGAAATGCATATTGTTGTTTTTGTATTTTTCTTCGGAATGAAGCAATTGTTATACATCCAGTTCAGTTCTATGCATACAGAACATATCTCAGAATGTTACGACTAAACGTTCATTCGAAGATTCGCTATCGTCGTTGAATCTAGGTAGGAACAAACAGAGGATACAAAATCCGGGGCAATAACAAATGGGTAAAAATAGCATATGGGGAAAACATATTTGTACTCTCCGCCTCTTTTCTCTAACCCGTATTTCAGTTACCAAACAACATTCCTATTTGTCGATGAGTCATCTCCTAATAAAAATTACAATCCCACTTGGTCCATCCCTCGGGGTCTGTCTCTGCGTACCTGTACCTGATCTCCCGTGCCCTCGGAGGGTGCATCGTTTCAGGCATAAATCATCGTCCCTGCTTTATCTTTTGTGGTGGTTTGAAATTTGGAGGTAGAGGTGAGGCTTGGATAGGTGAGTGTGTGAGATGGAATAGAAAGTGATGGATTTAGCGTTTAAAAGGTTATACCTATGGCGAAGCCAGGAGGTTGCCACCTGGTCGGTTAACACCGGGCGGGTTCCACCACTCTGAGTTCTTTTGGGTAGAAAAGGTAAGGAGGCGTGAGGAGAGAGAGAGAGAGGTCATTGACTTGAGGTTTGAGCGTAGAATGAAGAAACGGGCGAAAGTGGCGGGTTTTATTGGACCCTTTCCATCCTCCCCCAGTCCCTTGACCGTTACCGACCATTGAGGGATTGTGGGAGGAAGAATGGTCTGCACTGCGTTTATTCACGTACGCCTCTTCATTCGTTCAGTTTATTTGTAGTCTAAAATAGGCAGGAAACTGATATTTCTGGGTCACGTTCATTACCAGGCATTGCGTTCAGGTTGCTTCTGATGTTCTGGTCGTGACTTGGTCCCTCCTTGTCTTTCGCAGGCATCGTATTTCCGTGTCTTCGAACCACTAACGAAGATATTAGTAACAACATTTCCAACACAGTAGCAATAGACGGCCTGAAGATGATGTCCTCAAATCATCGGCGCTCACTCCCAGGAAGTATAGTACTTATTTTAGTGACGAATAATTACTCCAGAAGGTATAATTTCCTACTACTAGCTACCCGTTTAGAGTCAATATCGATGCATATGACCCCAAATAGTCATAAAATAGTTTTTCCAAACATTGAAATGGTATATCTTATTTCATAGCACTTGGTAGGTACACTTTAAAATATTCTGTAAGTTTGTAGAAGCGTTACATAGTTAAACTATGAGATTCATACTACAGAATTTCCTGTACCTAATTCCGAATCAAGAACACACAGTTAATGGTACAAACGGCATGAAAGCTTATTACATATTAATTGTAAAATGAACACAGTTCATACTGCTGTCTTCTTCTTCGTCTATCCTCTTCTACCTTGCGGTGTAGAGGTCATACGAATGTAAAAAGTTTAACAAAAAAAAAGTAAAGTAAACAGCGATTCCAGGCTGGGGCTTTCGTCCAACTGCCCTCCCTACCACTGTTAGATCATGACAACTAACTAGATTTTGGTTTGTATTCAACCAGAATATCAATACTACAATAACTGAAACTCACAATAATAATTGTTTGTTGTTGAGAGGAAACACAAACTCACCCAGCCTAAGTGTGGTTAAGTGTGTTGAGGGGGGCGAGGGCCAGGCACTTGTTATTCCCATTCCCAACCAAACGATTCGATTATGTAATTCATTTCTCGACTAACTTCATTTTGTCCAATTTTTGTTTATTATTCCGTGTGTGTTTTAGTAACATGTTAGTAGCATGAGCTTTTGAGGTATCGTTTCCATGTTTTTTGGGACAAGAAGACCGAATATGAAGTCAATTTTCACCAAAGAGTGGACAATTGAGGTTCTACCAATGGGTACCTGGGACATTGTCAGAAATCACCATCAATTTGTATAATAACACTAGAAAAAGCGTCAACAGGTGAATCAAGACAATTAAATGGCAGCGTACCTGATTCATTTTTTTGGGGCCAAAATTGGTGGAACAATCAGAAATATCTATTTAAATTATTTCACGTGAAGGAAACAATAAATTAACAGCCAACATTTCTGTAGGTATGTCCAGTAGAATAATAAACCCATGTGACAAGGACTTTGCAGCGTTTTATAAACCCCCGTCACACCGGTCGGTAACAAAGGTGAGAAAATGACCCTGTGTATCTATGGCCACTTTGTGCATAGGTGGGTATTTCAAATCTTGAAAAGTACTTAAATTTTTCATCCTAGTTTCCCCATTTATCGTCAAAGCAATTCTTTAACAACAAACTAACTTCATCCCATTATTAACAAATATATATTAGTAACGACATTTCTGACAGTAGGTATAGAATGTTTCTTCAGAGAATTGGAAGATGGTCCTGAGCACAACACGCTGTCACCAGTCAATGTAAACCGATAGAAACGACCCCACTAAATCATAAAATTGCTTGTAAATTATATTTCCTTTATCGCAGCACATACCGCTGTAGTGTACCTTAATAAAAGCTTAAAATTCTCTAATAATGATATTTATCTATACCTGATTGAGATCTTGAGAGTTCTCAAAAATCCCTTCAAGTACCATGTGAAACAAGCTCTGCCTGCTATATTATTGTTCATGTTCTTCACTACTGTTGTATGCGAATGGTTAATCTGATAACCACTGACGAGTGGACTGTATATTTTGGTAGGTTTGAAATTATACAAGAGTATAACGAGGCAAAATGCTAGAATAAGGGGGGTCGTAGAGTAGGGGTTTGGACTATTTTGCCATACCTTCAAACAAGATGAATTAATCTGCCAAGTAGTGCAACATTTGGCCAAATATAATAAAAGCGGCACCTTGGGCCCTTCTACAGTGTCGATGAAGTCGCCGGTACAAGCAGGTATAACGCCGTTTTCCGATAAATCACGAGTAATTAATATCTGAACCGTAGGTATGCTACTTTGCATATGGACAGATGGAACGGAGAGAATACTGGTTTATAAAATAAATTGAAAGGCAAATGAAAATTGACTGGGAAAATTCGGAAGCGAGGGGGGGGGGGGGGGTCGATGCGGTTTTCATGCGATACTGCGTGGAACTGACTCGACCGTTTGCCGTAAACTCTTGACTCTGATAAGAAAAGCTTAAAAGAACGGAGTGCATTCTCACGACATCTGTGGTTTTCTCAGGGGAACTGTGAAAGAAGCCGAGAGTTTCCTCATTGCCCATTAAGTACCCCTGGGATTATTAGGTTTTGGCTCAAACAACTATAATGTCAATCCTGACAGTAAAGTTGATAAACATGAAAAAGCAGGTATTTAAAAATAACTTAAAAGCAAAACGTAACATGAAAAACAGCTAGAGTAGGGGATAAAACATGAAATGCGTACCAATTACATGAAACTATATGAAATCGATATCCGTCGATATCCGTCAAGCCATACAGGAGTTGACCATGGTCGACCATAGTTCTGCTATGGTCAGGGAATTAAAAATGCGACGTGCACAACTTGGGAGCCTACTGGATATTCGTGCCAAATTTGGTCGATATCCGTTGAGCAATTCGGGATTCGACCATGGAGGGGCCCATGGATGCGCTATGGTCGACCGCGGGGGTAGTCCGAAGGGTCGATCGTAGATAGAATTTCACGTAGATTACGAATACGCGGTAAAAAATAGGGGTTACCATTTCAATTAACGAAGTTGACCATGGTCGACCATAGTTCCGCTATGGTCAGGGAATTAAAAATGCGACGTTGCACAACTTGGGAGCCTACTGGATATTCGTGCCAAATTTGATCGATATCCGTCAAGCCATTCAGGAGTTGACCATGGTCGACCATAGTTCCGCTATGGTCAGGGAATTAAAAATGCGACGTTGCACAACTTGGGAGCCTACTGGATATTCGTGCCAAATTTGGTCGATATCTGTCGAGCCGTTAGGCCGTGGGAAGACGGACAGACAGACAGACAGACAGACTCACTCACAGAGATTCATTTTAGCGAATTTTCAAAGAAAATGAAGCTACTTATAATATAGTAGGGACTAGCTGTGTACCCGCGCTTCGCAACGGTAGAACAGACACTCCCTGTATCCCCCCCTCCTCAACTGATCAGAAACCTTCCCCAATGCCAACCCTAACTGCCTTTAACCCCCCCCCCCCCCCGTATCCTATGAACCCTCCCTCCTGATTGAAGTACCACTTGAATGTACTCGTCGAGCTGAATCCAGAATCTAATTACAATCGGATTTACGTCCAACCGTTCAAAGTTATTATAAGCATAAACGTCCTCATAGAAGTGATTATAACACGTTTTTTAGTAGTATTTCATTCATAGCGTTTCAACGGATGAACAGATTCAAATGCGGATGTTTCATAAACCTTCCCAGATAAATTCTGCGTCAAATGGTACCAGCCGCAACTTTCTACGTTCAGCCGTTCTCAATTGATGCCGAGACAAACAAACAGACACTGTTTTATTATATGTATAGACTAGCTGTGTACCCGCGCTTCGCAACGGTAGAACAGACACCCCCTGTATCCCCCCCCTGCTCAACTGATCAGAAACCTTCCCCAATGCCAACCCTAACTGCCTTTAACCCCCCCCCCCCTATCCTATGAACCCTCCCTACCTGGTTAGAAACATTCCTCAATGTTCACACAACAAATTCCCAAAGTTGCACTCCAATTGGTCAAGTGGTTTTGAAATTTCTGTAGACCCCCCTCCCCCCTCAAATAACCTGTACCCCCCTCCCACTAACATCCTGATTGAAGTACCACTTGAATGTACTCGTCGAGCTGAATCCAGAATCTAATTACAATCGGATTTACGTCCAACCGTTCAAAGTTATCTATACATATAATAACGTCCAACCGTTCAAAGTTATCTATACATATAATAACGTCCAACCGTTCAAAGTTATTATAAGCATAAACGTCCTCATAGAAGTGATTATAACACGTTTTTTAGTAGTATTTCATTCATAGCGTTTCAACGGTTGGACAGATTCAAATGCGGATTTTTCATAAACCTTCCCAGATAAATTCTGCGTCAAATGGTACCAGCCGCAACTTTCTACGTTCAGCCGTTCTCAATTGATGCCGAGACAAACAAACAAACAAACAGACAAACAGACACTGTTTTATTATATGTATAGAAAAAAACCAGTCATGCAGCATGACTTAATGAGCGAATTTTCAAAGAAATATTCGAATTAATGGCTATGGTTTTGAATAAAGGAAAACTTCGGTCTAAAATTTGGTTTTCTATGTATATTCTCTTCGTATTTATTTTAATTTGTACGTTTTGTCCATCCTGATTCTACCGTTTGTTTATTACGTAATTGTACTAAGTGCTTATTTATTTGATCGCTGTGGGTTCATATTAGGTAGGATAGGGTAGTTAGGACTTTTGACTTACCTACTCAAGAGAGTGCAGTAGGTAAAGGAGTTGTTATAGAAAATCATGAGTGCTTCAATTAATACTTCTCACATTTTTCAATCTGACCACTCTAAGGGGGTGGGGGGGGGGGGGGGTAAGAGTTTAAAGATTATCCTAGTTTTGGGTAATTTTTGCGCACTTTAAATGCTCTAATTTAAGAACGGATTTAGATATCTAAAATCCGATTTCACCATCGTGTTCAGCGTGCAAAAACCTTTAAAATGAGGGGTCAGTTGTTAGAAAATAACATTTTGGGGATTTTTGGGTAATTTTTGCGCACTTTAAATGCTCTAATTTGAGAACGGATCAAGATATCTAAAATCCGATTCCACCATCGTGTTCAGCGTGCAAAAACCTTTAAAATGAGGGGTCACTTGTTGGAAAATAACATTTTGGGGATTTTTGGGTAATTTTTGCGCACTTTAAATGCGCCAAAACCCTCCTTAGAGTAGGCCAATTTCGCCCATCTTCGAACTTAGCCTTTCGATTGCCAAGATAGATTTTTTGTGCAAATTTGAGCTGTTTATCTCAATTCTATCGAGAGTTATCGTCTGGAGTGACACATATATATATATATATACATATAAAAAAGTGTTAAATTTCAGGAATCGTTTTAGAATGGTCTGAAACGGATTTCTATGAAGAAAATTTCCAAAAATTTATATTATTTAAATTTCGAAGCCATTGCAATAGCTTCATTTTCTTTGAAAATTCGCTAATAGAGATACAGGGTGTCTTCTATCCAATGGATCACCCCCCTAAAATCGCCAAAATGAGGGTAAACGAAAATTTTTTTTTTGAATCTTCATATTTTTTTGCGAGGATTTCAAAAATGAAAAAATTTTGCTGCGTGCAATTGCGCAACTATGCGCAACTGACACCAACTTTCTTATTTCAAATAGGAACTCCCCTTTTTTATTGCAAATTCGGATTCTACGCAAAATTTCATGACCTTTTGACCCCTCAATCGATTTTTTTGACCGCGCGCAACCCGTTCAACGAGCATGCAAATTTGTTGAAATACCAAATTGCGCAAAATATGGTGTCATGTAAACCCCAAGTGTGGTACATGAATTTCCATTGTTTTTCTACGCTGATTCACGTGGTGCTGTCAGTTTTGAGATTTAACTCACTTTTTATCGATATTATGCCCATAACCTATGTTATTCGGTGAAATATTACAGTTTTTCCGAAGTACCAACTTTGGCAGTAGATTTATTTTTCCTCACCCTTTCGAAACACGGGCTTGGAACCGGCTTTGGCGGGTTTAAAAATAAATCTACTGCCAAAGTTGGTACTTCGGAAAAACTGTAATATTTCACCGAATAACATAGGTTATGGGCATAATATCGATAAAAAGTGAGTTAAATCTCAAAACTGACAGCACCACGTGAATCAGCGTTGAAAAACAATGGAAATTCATGTACCACACTTGGGGTTTACATGACACCATATTTTGCGCAATTTGGTATTTCAACAAATTTGCATGCTCGTTGAATGGGTTGCACGCGGTCAAAAAAATCGATTGAGGGGTCAAAAGTTCATGAAATTTTGCGTAGAATCTGAATTTGCAATAAAAAAGGGGAGTTCCTATTTGAAATAAGAAAGTTGGTGTCAGTTGCGCATAGTTGCGCAATTGCGCGCAGCAAAATTTTTTCATTTTTGAAATCCTCGCAAAAAAATATGAAGATTCAAAAAAAAAATTTTCGTTTACCCTCATTTTGGCGATTTTAGGGGGGTGATCCATTGGATAGAAGACACCCTGTATAGAGATGAAGTAGAAAATATAAAATAGCTTTCGTTCAAGAGAGAACCAAGACATCAGGAGCCCCAGGGACATGCTCTTCAAAACTTCAGTGGATACGTTGGCATTGTGTGCTGCGGCTCCATCCTGTTGAAAACCAACATCTCTTGTGGATGGTGCCTTAGTATGCACTTAACACATACATGGGTGTACTGAGGAAAGGTGTCGTGGGGGGCTAATTTCTCGGCTATATCTCCCAAGCTCACTGGATTCGTTTTCTTGGAAATCGTTCTTGCTGTATAGGGGAGGAGGTACTTGCGAGAACGCGTTCATCTTTGTAAACCCCAATCTTGATTGGGCATGAGAGATTTCTCCTCTACAGAAGCTCGTGAGATGACATATACGTATATACGGAGGTGTTGCAGGCTGTAGTGACGGAAGACACCAGTTGATCACTTTTTCCATGCCATGTTTGACATGATTTTACGTACTACGCCCTAAGAAGTATTAAATGATTATTATTTAATTTTAGTTTACTATTATGTAACCTTTCACTCCGTACTAATAAAATGATGTTACCTGGAAAATCACCTAAACAGAATTTGAAAAACTTCGATTTCCTCTGAGTTAAATGTATTAGGTATTTGAAGAAAAGTTTGATGTTTGGTAAATACTTTTATTTTGTGTTATGATGATGCCGGTTGGAGGGCGTAAATCACAGTAGATTTAGATTTTGCTGAATGTAAGCACCTGGTGCCTGTGTGAGTTTACTGAATCCAAGCACCTGGTGCTTGTGTGTTGCGACCTAACAACCTCCCAAGTTGTTCACACTGATTTCAATTCCAACGAGCGACCAGAGCTGGGGTTTTCTCGCTTTTTTCCCTCTCTTTTCTCCACCTAATTTTCTCATGTGAGAAGAGGATGAGAGGCGGAACAGGGACTGGTTATAACAACGGCTGAGTGAGGGGGATAATCCCATGGAAGGAGGTCGAGGCTTTTGGGCCCAACATACAGGACTGCACGGCCCAGTCCACCGCGTTCATTCAGTTACCTACCCCATCCACCTTGTTACCGACCTACGTGTTGTGTTTTCTTCGTGTTTTTTTACTCTCTGACTATCCTACTGGATGTCCTGCTTCATGGGCATGTGAGCAAGTCTCCATATTATTTAGATCTTTGCAGCCTTCAAAACCTTAAAGCTCCGGAACTTGCAGTAGACGGGTTCTACATTTGGGCATGAGTTAAACGTAGATACCGAATGATTTCAGTCAATATACTTTTTTTAGCACTACAATCAGCTATTGTTTCACAATACAAGCTTAAATTTTGACACGGTAAAACTTAATCGTATGATTGTGATCCATAAAACTTAAGCTCAAAGGAAGGTGGGGGAGGATTTAAACGATTAATTCCATTAATTTTTTGAAATTTCGTGGTGAGAGCTATTTAAAAAAAATAAAAAATAAAAATAAAAATCCAATCTTGCAGCATGATTGAGCGAATATTTGAAGTAACGTGGTGTTAACGCATAGTGATTTCGCCTGAAGGAATCGAGGTGCATGGGAAACAGACCATGTTCCTGCGACCTCCACTTGACTGCGATAAATGCAACTGGACTTGCAATTGGCAGTGCTAGCCGGTAGCAAGATTCCACATTCTGACAGAAGAGGAGGGTTTTGTCTTCGTCATTGTCTTCAAATCGAATTTTAGATTTATTATCAATGTTTGGTGATTTAAGGTATTTTTACTTTTTAGCCCTCCATTTAATTTATATTCTTGATGATTGAAATAGGTAGGTACCTAATCTTTTTGTATCTTGAGTATAACTAGCAATCGTGTACCAAGTTTACAGTAAAAAACAATAATGTACTTATACAAGTATGGTGCGTATACGATAGTATACAGGTTTTCCCTCTTGCCTACAGACAGAGCAGAACCAGAGCAAAATGTTAAGCTTCTTGGCATTGTGTTCAATCGGTCACTGAGCTGGGGTCCTCGACCCCATTGGCAACCGTCAATAATCTAGCGAGAGCAAACTTTTTGCTGGGAATATCGTCAAGAAGTGTCACGTTGCCCATTTTGAAAAAGGCGTATTTTGGACGTTTCGTCCATTGCATGACATAGGGATTGCTGGTTTGGGGAAACTTGCCTCATGTTATTCGTGTAATCCAACTGACGCCTGGTAGAGGCAAACAGCTTCAGATCATCCATATAGATCCATATAGTGAGACAGTCTGGACCACCTTGGAAGTACTTCAGCTTCCGGCCCACTTGATCCTCTGGAGGCTACGGGAAACGGGGTTCAGCGCAATACAGAACAGCAGGGCACTCAAAGAGTCCCCAAAAAATATGCCACGCATCACCCTGATCTCCCCCGCATCCATTAACCCAGAAGAAGTACGAAGCTGGAGCCGAGTACGCCACTCGCTCACGAGGCAACGGAGCAGGCTGACAAGATGCTTGTCAACTTTGTACATTTCCAGCACCCTCAAGATCCATGAGTGAGGCACACTGTCGAACGCCTTGGCATAGTCAATGTAGGACGCGTAGAGGTCCAAGTGCCTTCGCCTTGCCAGACCCATAACCCCCCCGTCAACGGTAAGCTGCTCCTTACAGCCCATTGATCCCCGAGCACATCCTTTCTGCTCATAGGACAGGATGCCATGGAGCTCAAGGTGGTTGTTGAGCTTTCTGCAAAGAACAGCTGTAAGGAGCTTGTATTCCACCAACAGACAGGTGATCGGCCGAAACCCGGCCGGGTCTGTTCTTCGAGATAAGCTGCATCAGGCGCATACAGAACTCCGCAGGGAACTCAGATGGTCGCCTTATGGCCTCCGAGAAAGCCCCTGCAAGAGCAGCATGGGCAGACTTGAACTTTTTGAGCCAGAAGTTTTGCAGCTTACTCGGTCCGGGTGCCCTCCAGCTGGCAAACTCGGCAATGACCTGTGACACGCCCTCAGCAGTGATTTCGATGGGGACCATGGATGGGCAGTTCCTCATAGAATCACTCTCCCATCGAATCCAGACAGCCTGCTCGTTATAGGACACTGGGCCCTATAACACAGTCGTCCCTCAGCCCTCCAGGGCTGGGCGGATCAGTGACGATCGTATCCTCCTGATGAAGGGATCAGTAGAAATCCTTTTTGCTACAAGCAAACAGCCGGTTGTTGCGGGACTGCCGATAGTTCTTACGATAGCGCTGAGCACGCTTCCGCAAGGCGGCTGATGTGATCTTCAAGTGATCTATGAGCTCTGCAGGCGTGGTTGTACCCACCCCAGCATATCGACGGGTGACCGCCAAGATCCTTTGGTCTAGCCTCCAACCTCGGCAACCCGCATTATGCTGGCTAAGCTGCGCAATATTAGCTCACAGGTACTTAATTTTTGCATATAACCTGCAAAGCCATGGCAGCTCCGTGGAGGCGTGCCACAGTGACCGCCCCACAGAACAGGAGATCAGAGATCTCCCGCAGGCCCACACCATCACTCAGCCGTTCCCCAATCACGGCATCCACACAGCCAAGGATCCAGGCTGTCTCGCCCTAGTCCTCCTACGAAGAAGGACTGGACGAAACTCGAGAGCCATCCCCCGGAACTCAGCATGAGCCTGACCACAGGCAAGCTCCCATTCCGGGGGGTAGGCCTCATCCACTCCCACCCCCTCAACAGGAGTGGAGTCGGCTGGTGGTGCTGCCGATGGACCCTCAGGCTGTTAGCTTCCATCACTGCCCTCATCACCACCCTCTGCCACAGTGGCCTGCTCTGCCTCGTCCAGAGACTCAAGTGCCTCCAGCACTTCCTGCGGAATCCTGTCTACTGTTCGGCTACTGAGTCTCCGCTTTGTCATCACCGCATGCAGCTGCCCCGACACAACTTGCCAGGTGAGATGCAAGTACTGGGGGTACTGGCAGACAAATCTTCCTTTCTTTCTTTCTTTTATTATTACTATTATTATTATTATTATTATTATTATTATTATTATTATTATTATTATTATTATTATTTGAGTGGTCATCACCAGTGGGGGGTAAAAAGTGCCTCGGGGTGACGCGAGTGGGGGGACCAAGGGCCTATTCCCACCCACAAGTGCATGTGGAGGGCTCAGTGGTCGGGCATAATAGCCTCCCCCAAAAACTCCCTCACCAGGCTAGGAGAAGCAATCAGCACGGCCTTCTGCATGTCCTAGTAAAGTCCACCGGGCCACCCAAGGATCCTCAAACTTTCATGGAGTTTCCTGGGTATCACCCCGGTGGCAGACAAGACCACGGGAACGATTCGTACCACCTCCTGCTCCCACATAGGTAGTCCTTATCTCGTTAATAATGGATAAATACTTATTTCCCTTCTCCCTGTGCTTGGCTTCGAGGTTTGATGTGAGAGGTACAGAGATGTCAATTAGGTAGGTTGTTCCCTCCGCCTTGTGCACAAGGACAATATCAGGCCGGCGCGCGGTGATCGGCAGATCGGTCGGTAGCTCCTTGTCCCAATACATCTTGTAATTTTCATTATCCAAGTACCTGACTGGCTCATACTGGAAGTAGCGCATCCTGTCCTAAACAAGAGCGTGCTTTAAGGCCAGCTCTTGATGGACTATACGAGCCACCATGTTGTGCCTATACAGGTACTTGGTGGGAGCAAGGGCGGCGCAACCCGCCAGGATGTGGTCTATTGTCTCACCAGTGGCTCGACAAATGTGACACACGTCCTGTACTCCAGCTTGCTGGATGATGCACTTCCGGTAGTTGCGGGTGGCCACGACCTGGTCCTGTATGGCGATCATAAACCCTTCGGTTTCGACATACAGGGAACCAGTCACCAACCATCTGCAAGAGCCAGAGCTCTTGACAGTGGGGGACAGGAGCTGTGTGCGGAATTGCCCATGCAGCTCCTTCGCTCCCCAGGCCTCACCTTTGGCCACATCCTCAACCACTTTCCCAAGAGGGTCAGCATTGGTCACGCACAGACTGAGGGGGATAATGCCCTCGTCCACCTGACAAACTGCTCCCATTTCGGGGGGTAGGCCTCATCCACTCCTACCCCCTCAACAGGAGTGGGGTCGGCAGGTGGTTCTGCCAACGGACCCCATAACTGCCATCATCACCGCCCTCTGGCACAGTGGCCTGCTCTGCCTCATCGGGAGACTCAGGTGCCTCCAGCACTTCCTGCCGAATCCTGTCTACTGTTTCCAGGCTACTGAGTCTCCGCTTTGTCATCACCACATGTAGCTGCCCCGACACAACTTGCCTGGTGAGATGCGAGTACTGGGGGTACTGGCAGACAAATCTTTGATGCAGTTCTTGCCGATGTCCACCAGTCTCAGCTCCTCCATCAGTGATCTCGAAGTACACCCGGACAAGGAACTCATTCATTTCTCTGGTCCATGTAGTCCGGGTGCCCCGACTAGTGGCTGGAAGGGGAGGGGGCTGTAAAGCCACCCCAACTCCACCAGCACGGGGGCGCAGGCTCCTAGAGGTGCCCGTGCCCCGATCATGAGAAGGGCCAGATCGACCCCTAAACCTCCGGCCGTTTCCGCGCCATTATGCCTTTCTGAGGGGAACGCCTGCCGTCCCCCTGCCCCCGTTGATCGATCGGTGGTTCCTCTTCTGCTGTTGGGAACAGAGTTTAGTTTCGGGTGAACATGGGAGTTAGCCATGGCCACCCTAGCCAGGTCGCAGGGCTGCTGCGTTGAGGACCCCTGGCTTCACCTTGCTGCCTTTCACCCTTCACCAGGAACCAGAAGGGGCTAATTCCAGAGACCGCCCTTATGGTCTGGGCACTCTGAATGCAGCAGTTCCCTTTTAGTACGCCTTTTACGACACGCAGGGAATACGGCAGGTATATTCTAGCAGCCACTACCTGCAGGGCTTATTATTATTATTATTCTTATTATTATTATTATTATTATTATTATTATTATTATTATTATTATTATTATTATTATTATTATTATTATTATTATTATATAGTATAAACATATAGTAAATAATGGAATGTAATAGAATAGTAATACCTGTTATAGTTTATTTCGTTATAAGTTACCTTTTTTGTATTACAGTGTCACATAAAAAATATTTACAAAATAGAGAAATAGTCAAAGCACAAGCATTTGAAAATTTGGTAGGTTAAAATATCATATCCAGAGCGGGAATTTCTCAAAATATTCGCATAAAGGATAGATTGTATCACTCAACATACACTTTTTCAATTTTGATTTTAATTGGCGTGTTGGTATCATCTTGATATGTGCTGTTTGCAGATCGCTGGAGTTGCGTATGGATGGTCCGGGCGAGGGATTGAAATTAGTCCGTCCGTTGCGGACCCTAGGACAACCAAGATGAACAAACTATGGACGGTGTTGATGCTCAATTCCTAGAATAACGGGAAAAGCATCTGTTACCGGCTGCTATGCGCTCCTTTATTTCAGAATTCACAAATTGATAGAGGAATATAAATATACCTATTGCGCTAACTTGAACCTTAATAATTACTGAAACAATCAAATGCCCTTGATGTATTATGATACATGTATAATAATATACGTAGGTAAGCAGTATAATAGAACCTGCACAGTAGTGTACGTAGAGAATGCAGTAAATATAGATAAATTAATCGTGAAAAAATATACCTTATAAATAATGCCTAAGCAGTGTTCATACTATATAAGGATTGTGGTAATAGGAATATGTAGAGAATGTGGTAAAACGTACATACATCGTCAAGATCCAAGTCGTAAAATGGAACCATTGGCAACGCTGATCATCGAAAAAACTATACCTATCAAGGAGACTTCTTCTTTTTCTTGTATGGTCGTTTCATTCTTGAATTCGTAGGTGTTATTGTCGTACGCGATACCTTTTTCTCGTTGGGGTCCATATTTTCCTGGCCGGAGCTCGAAGAGGTGCTGGGTATCGCATGCGAGTAGGGAACAATCAGCATTTCGCAGTCAACGAAAAGTTTTGTCATCTCTGAGAACCGCGTGACGTTCTTCCTGTCGGTTTTTGAACATAATGGGAAGAAGACATTTTCGCTTCTCTCATTTCCTTTGAGTATATTAGACTGATGTTGTAACTAGGGCGCTTCAATTTCTTTACGTTACTCATGATTTTATTTTTGACATAAATATTGCTCTCCGTGGTTTTTCTGTGTCTGTTATTCTCACCGTCCAACCTTCCAACGCGACCTGAATGTCTAATGTTTTTAATATCCAGATCGATCATTAATGTTCCATTCAAAAATTTTACAAGGCTATCAAACTAAGAAGTATACACTATTACATCCTCAACATTGTGTGAAATCAATGAAAGGTGATGGTCTGCCTTTACCAGTTGTCTAATTAAACATTCTTGAATCCTCAAGGGCTTCAATTCTTCTGGAATAGATTTCAAAAGCCTCAGCATTGGATAACATGGTTACCTTAAGTTGCTGAAAAAGCTCCGTTATGTGAATGTTAACCTGATCTTCCAGGTGGGATATCTGAACAGTCACTAGCTTCACAATACGAATCAAAAATTACCCATCAGCATGGCGTGGAACATACGTACGAGTATCGAACGAAAAGCGCGAATTAGGCTCCTTTCTTGACAGATTCTTGAACGAGCTCAGACTGAGACTGAGTCCATATTGTCTTCTAAGACTGTCTCCATATTTTCTTTGACAATTCTTTGAACCAAATGATTTTATATCTCATCTTTGCAAATTGTATCAAATTCTTGGTGTTGAGAAGACTAGAGAGCTGCTTGTGAGTGAATGGGGGGAGGGGCGAGTGTGAGGGGTACTTGAAACCGAGTGAATTGCTCCCCCTCCCCCACACCTAATTCCCATCGTGCCGGGGGAGGGGGGGTGACGTTGATGAAGGGAGGTCCGCGCAGTAATTCCGCGGGGCCTAAGAACAACAAGACCAACAACCGCCTCACATTAATCACGTGGCCGACCCTCCACCTCTTCTACATAACATACTTCGCTTCCTTCCCCCCCCCCCTCCCCCACAAACACACATCGAACACCCTCACGAAATTTTTGCCAGTTACGGCGGCGTTCTAATTCAAAAGACGCCGACGTTGGGTGCACGTGACAGAGCACTCCTGGTTTTCGCGGTTCCGAATTCCATTTTGAACTCGAATCGTAGGATGGTTGGTGGTCTGGTGGGAGAAAGAAAAGGGAAAAGTCTGTCATGCAATAGCGAAAAAACGGTTGACTAGAAGTTTATTAAAATCAGCAATATTCGATAAAAATTTACCAATCTTGGTTTAAAATTCTTAATAGACATAATTAGACTCTTTCAATAATTAAATGCAATATGATTTTCCAAAAAAGTGGGTTAAATTTTTGGAGGTCGAAAGTCGAAAATATCCCCCAAAATTACCAGAAAATAGAGACTCCGTAAATCCACATTATTTGTGGACTTACTTAACGGTCCTACTTAACTTGCATAACTAGATCTGTGAGAAACACACAGCTAATAAACCATTTCAAGCATAGAAACCTGGCGCATAAATATTGGAATCAGCGCCAGATATCCTATAGGAAAAGCCCATCAAAACATTTTGATGAGCTATGTAATCGCATTTTGAACCGCTATGTGAATAGAATGAATCGAGCAAGTGCGGGGATCATCCGCGTGGAATGTATCAAGTTCCCCGTTGTCACTCGGCAGCGAAACGTTGTGAGGTGAAGTTGCCTTTGTCCAGTCAGCCTCACATTTCCAGCCCCGTCGCCACACATTCGCGGGCGCGAACGTGGAAGTAAATCAGCGAAATGAAATGAACGTATGATAAATGGGACTCGACACCCACTTCGTTTTTAATTGCTTTTAGGGGGGCCGGAAAATCCCGAGTCCTCAGCGAAATGAATCAGAGATGTCTGCCAGTGATAATAAGGGTGCAGGCTTTCTCGGCTTCGCTTCCTATTATTACAACGAAAGAAAGAAGTTGCTGCAGCAAGAAAATATGGTCGAATTTCCGCAACACCATCCAACATGTTATATAAATTTTTGGTGATTTCCGGTAATTTTAAACGATGATAAGCAATTTTTAATCCACATCTCGAATGAGCCACTTTTGAGAATTTATTTATTTTTTTAATTAAACTAGTAATTTTAGTAGAGCCATCATTCTTCACCACACATGCAATTTTATATGGATGATTGGTCATATTAGCCAGTTTTACACATTTCCAGTGATTTTGACCCTCAGATATTTAAATATGACACACTTTCTCTTTGAGAAAAATGTTTTTAACCACTGGAATGGCATCTTTTCCGTCTCAAAATACCGTTCTATTGCATTTCCGGTGATTTATTCTCAATTTCTGTTGGTTTTGGGACTTAATTACTGATGTTTGGCGGTTTTAACACACACACACACACGCGCGCGCGATATACACAGACCAGTCTGCATATGAAAATTGTTGAAATTCAGGGACAGATAAGAAAAAAATTGTCTTTCAGAACCAGCACATTTTCTTCAACATTACTAGAAACTAGTATAAATTTGCAGAATGTGGAATAGTGTAGTTACTCGATACATCCGTTTCAATAGTCAAAAATATATCCTCGAAAAATAAAGTCGGGTTCTGGGGAGGGTCACAAATCGTTAAAAATCTCCACACTCACCAACTTCGAAAATCCATATGGTCATAATATATGACTGGAAGCTTTTCAGTTCAAATTCATGAAAACCAACATTTCGACTTGTGCAGTAAACACTCAGATGAAAGTATGTATTGTTACAAAATTATGTACATTTCTTGCTCCCAGAGAAGGAATAGGAACTGATTTTGCAGTTTCATCTGACTTCACCCCTGAGCCGGAATAGTAAATCACTTGTTGATTGGGAAGTGGGCAGAGAAAACAGGTCGGGGGTTCAGATTTAGAATTCGCCCGTGCAAAGTTGCGTTGCGGATGGTACCTTGAGAGGAAATAGATCTCACCACACCTTTACCTTTTCGCGGTCAGCGGGGAGGCGATGTTGAATTGAGATGGGCGGTCCACATGTCACACCTCGAGACAGCTACGTGCCCTCTCAACACGTTTCGTTAAATGTTGACCTGCTGAGACACCTTTCAGCGAATTTTCAATAAAATACGCAATTGCAATGGGTCCAAGATTTTTAGTAAAGGACATTTTGGAATCTTTTTCGTATCCAAGGTTTCAGAGCATTCTGAATCCGTCCTGAAGTTTTAACAATTTTTTCATATTAATATGTACTATGTTCATAATACTAATTACTGTTTTATTTCCATATCGATAAAAGCAAGGCGGCAAACATAAGAGGCATGGAAAATCAGCGAAAGAAAGACCCTGAGAAAACCACCCCTATCACAAGCCACTTTCAGGATCGGGAACCATGATTCCCCTGTATTTATTAACCAGAAAGTGTGTGTGGGTTTTTTTTCTCCCCAGCATGTCACGAATCTAAGTATTTGGGCGCAATAAGTGAAGACAACGATGTGACTTCTGAAATAAAGGTGCGCATAGCAGCCGGTAACAGATGCTTTTGGGCAGCGGAGAAAGCGCTGTAATTGTGAGGGCTATCGCGAAGAGCGAAAATCACAGTCTACATAGTACTATTGTTATACACCCTGTGAAACATATTACGCATTGTCGTGAGTCCCTCCCGGGAACACTCCTATCATATTAAGTTCTCACCAATATTCAAACGCCAAACTAAAAGCTCCGTAAATAAAGACATGAGTGGGGACAGGCGACAGAACCCAGGGTTACTCAACCTGGGGCCCCACTACCAGCTCCCAGCAAGGAGCTGGAGGGAGAGGCCCCCAAGTACTATATAACCCCGGATCCTGGCGCTCAAGCTTCATTCGACACTTCCTCTAACCAGCTCTCTCTTCTCTCTCTTACCTTACCTCCCAGATGATCGGTTGAATACAGCCGCCTGGGAATTTCACCTCCTCTCTCCTCTCTCCTCCTCCTCCTTGTCTAGATGATCGGTTGAATACAGCCGCCTAGACAAGGGACCTCTCCTTTCCTCTCCTTCACCTAGATGAACGGTTGACTACAGCCGCCTAGGTGAAATTCCCTCACCCACCTCTCTCTCCTCCAAAGTCGTAGATGCTCGGTTGATTACAGCCGCCTGCGACTTTTCCTCACCTTCCTTCCACACCACCTCTCTCTCCTCCAAAAGTCGTAGATGTTCGGTTGACTACAGCCGCCTGCGACTTTTCCTCCTTCTCTCTCCTTTCCCTAAATTCACTCACTCACCTTCCTTCCACGCCACCGTGATGAGAATTTTAAATTCATCACACGCATCATACTGGTGTGAAACAAGGATTGCTGGGTACCTTAAGATTTTACGTAAAATCTTTTGCCCCTTTTGTACCGTACGATTTTTGCGTAAAAATCTTTTTGTGAGAGCGACGAATGGAGAATCCGAAGAAATGAAGTGCTGAGACGGAACCAATTCGCCATGGGAACTAAATCGCCTCACAGGAACCAGAGGAGCCATTTGGCTTAAATTTGGTGGGTAGGTAGGTGGTTTATTTCCCTAAGGAAGAATGAATTTCATAACAATCGCATGAATCGCAAAGCCACTGCACATGCGCAAACCTTACACCCAGTTATTATCTACTCAGTTTCCCCATCTTTCCGCTCTTATCGTGGTGGAAGGATTCGTGTGAGTTGGTGATTTATGACCAAAGATCATATTATCGGTAGGAGGAAACTAGTGCCATGTAACTTGGCAGAGGTTTTTTTCTCTTTTTATTGATGGGTTTTGTCTGTTTTATAGATCTTTGTTATTAATTGCGAACATTTTTGTGGAATTTCGAATTATTGTTACCTCGTGTTCAGATATGGTCTGTAACTACTTACATGTATATAGATAAATATATCATCAAAACGTATGAGCAAAATCAATCGGTGGGTACAGGAAGGGGCAAAGGGTGATTCGCAGATCTACAGAAATACGCCCGGTAACTGTTTGCAATGTTTCCATAGACACTCGGCAAACAGACAGTCGGTTGCAGGAGGTGGCCGCCAATAGTGAAATCACGTCCTACTTGTAATCACAGCGGGCGGCAGGCGTTGTTAGCTGTCTCCAACGTGTTCGGTCCACCTGACTCATATGCTTCTACTTCGACGGCCAAGGTGTTTAAAGGCTGGTAAATGCGCCAACCGGCGACCGATGGACCGCATATCGTCCGTCACCAGCGCGAATCAGTAGGCGCATTGGAGGCCCATCAGGTGCATTTTCTCCCTTCCTCTGGCATGGAACACAAACATATGCATACCTGTGATTGTGAGGGACTCGAGAACTCGAAATAAGAGACGACATTCAGGAGCATCAGAAACTTGAGGAGAGACTAAGTTCCAGCCATACGAGCGACGAGGTAGCCACGAGGTAGCGTGACCATACGAGCGAATTTTCCAAGTACTATACGAGCAAAATCCACCCTTAAATTCACTACATTATCAAACATCCACCGATTCCAACCGTGAAAGAAATCCAAAATCCAACATTTCATTGGTATCTCAACGTTTTTGTTATAGTAATACTTAACTACTGTTTGTTGCACGAAACAATGGGGTGTGCACACGTATTTATATATATTTTTTGTGTGGTGAAAGTAGATCTGAGAATTTTGACACTAACCGCACTGTCCTACGATAAGTAGTTATTTTTCTATGATTTTTCAAAGGTTCCAGTAATATTGACGTTATTGCACCCCTCTCGCCTGGGCGGGACCTGTGACATCAACATTAATGGAAAATTTTAAAGCTCATCGAAATACATATCGTAGCACAGTGCGGGTCGTGTCGAAGATCTCAGAATGGAATATAGTTTCATCAAAAAATAATACAATACCGCTTTTGTGAACCCTGCGCCTACCATCTTTCATCTGGTGGAAACAAACGAAATCACTAGCAATGAAATCGTACAGACCCATTTCAAGTATGAAGTACCAGTCATGCAGCATGTCGTGTGAGCGAATAGTTAAGATTTCGTGAATTTTAGCAATTTGTTGCGATTTTAAGATATTTTTGACTCCCAAAATCTCGAATTAGATTTTTTCGATTAAAATATTTGACAACTGGACAGTCTATTTATGTCTGGATTCATCATTCTACTCAGTTAAGGTGAATATATTTCAATTTTTATAGTTGTAACAATTTTCAAAGATTTCTATTGATTTTTGATTCCTAAAAACTCAAATCTTAATTTGTGGTTCCGAAAAACCACTGTACTCATCCTTTCGTATGCCATTATAAACGAATTGGCGCACTGTTTTGGCGAAATCCTAATATCCCCCTCATCCTATAACAGAAATCCTTGTTGCATTGGATATACACACCTAAAATACATTTCACTCGGTTGTATCAAGAACAGTACGTTTAATATATCATAAAAAAACCGGATTAAACTTTTGCAGACTGAATTAACCATTCACAAACTGAAAAAAAGAAATAAAATCCAACTGAAATTGGTGTTAAACTTTGCGCATACGTTTAATGTTTGAAAAGTTAAACTTGCAGAATGCTCAACTGTCTGTGAAGGGTTTTTGGACGTGCGAAAGGTTTAATTATATTTCGAAGCGTGTAGTTCAGTTTGAGAAATGCAGGATGGAAAAGACACCGTCACAAAGTACTTTCAGTAAGTACGTGAAAAAAGTCGAAAATCCTATCATTCGATATTCATGAAATGAGGGCATTAACCTATCACTGTATACCCCTTGAGTACGGTTTGAAAGGTTTCCAAACTCAACATGTTGTTTTCGGGTCAATGTTGTTACACTCAGATCAAAGTTGGTGAACAGACCTCGCTGAATTAGGTCCGGTACTCTCGGCCAGCAACCAGTGGTGACGGGGTGGGGGCCTGTCGGTTATTCAAATTCAAAATCGTGAATTGGTGGGCGCCAGTCTGCTTGTGAAATTCATGACAAACTATGGGGCACCTCCCTGGAGTTATAGCGTACCAAAACCTCCATTGTGTGACTCGCCATACCCAGTCTTGACCCAGAACATGGTTCAGTTTGATCCGGTAGGAACAATAGGTATGGAGGACAAAATATGTTGATAAAAAAATGTAAATTCCAAGTTTAATGAACGTAAATTAGTAATTCCAAAAGAAATAGGGACTGACTCGGCCGCAATCGGCAATAATATTATAATTTGCGCCTTAACGGCTTAATCGAATCAGTGGCAGAGCAGGTTGTACCTTAGGTACGCAGATTCAAAGTCCTAATGTGTGGGTATGTTCGGGCTCCTCTTACATACACAGCTAATCATAAAAAAAAAGAAAGATAAAATCGGCGAATACACGCCACAACTGAATCTCAAGGTGATCACCTGCCTAACTTGCCCTAAATCTATACCTAACTACTAAATGTTAATTCCTACACTAATCTTATAATAATTACCTCAATTAGGAGTGAAGACTGTTCAGTGAGTGAAGAAGGTTGTTCAGGCGAGTGCGTCGACGATATAGATTACGGTTCAGGGAGGTAGGTATGGGTACCTGAGTAAGCCCCAACGGTGTGGGGCTTCAGAATTCGTAGCCTACAACTCTGGATCGGTAGGTACTAAGGCAAGCGTGTCTAGTATCAAATTATCGTCACAATTGCAAATTATTAGTTGAAAAAAAATCTGGCCTAACGATGACTGGTCGACTCAGCTTTTACACTCCATAACTCAATGTACAGATCCTGATTCTACAGCACTAGGTTCACTATGAAGCTAGCAACGTCGTTGTATTTGATCCTGCACAGAAGTATGAGTTCGTTAGACGAACGGCGGTGGGACACTGGGCTAATCGTTTTTAATCAAAACAGATATCTGTGATGGGTGGAGAGGAGCCCGCAGCGAGGGGACGGATATGCCAAACATTTCCGGTTCGTAAACGATAGGTACCTATATTTTGTATGATATAGAGCAGGGGGGGGGGAGGGGCTGCATCGAACTCGACTGTGGTCTGTTTGTGTCAAGACTGGGTGGTGACAATGTCAACGCAAGACGAAGATCGTTGTAATGTTGTGGAATTCCGATTTGACCAAATGTAATGTGCCAGAAGATTATACTTCCAACACCAAAAACGTAGTTGTTGTTTCGTTCAGGGGATGGCGAAGCTAGTGGGCGAAATGGTCTGTGTGGAATCCCACACATACATTTATTTACCTGATTGCATAGCCCTAAGTCAGGTTTGCACAGTACTCACGCACAGCACTCAGGTTCAGAAGACACTATGATGACCCTAGGAAAATAACTGGGCCTGCTGATTGGCAAGTAACGACTACGGTACTTGGAGAAAGGTGTGTGATAAAGCGGTGTATCAAAGTATGAAAATATATTGGAAGGAATAATGCAGAATACAACGATAGGGAGCCACAAGATGTGGTGAATACTAGTTACAATAATGATGAAGGTAAGTGACTTTAGCGTGATAATTCGGGACTCTATGACAACGAAAGCAACAGGACAATGTAGATATAAATGAAGTTATTACAAACAAAGATGGGTTCAGATTCGGGATCAACGCCGGTTTCATGCATGTGGTAAGGGTCCACTTTTGGGGGCCAAGGCTCGGGATGGAGACAACGACTATGTTGGAGGTACTGCAACAGAACGAAGCAATCCGCTATCACCGACGTCAAGGCACTGTGAATACTGGATGCCTGAAGGGCACTACTACGTGGAAAATGTCACAAAAAGGATAAATCAGGTAAAGTGTGCAGGTCCTACCGCTCCTGGAAAATGAGGAAGCTCTTGGTTCGGGCAGCTTCTTCAGCTCTGCCCTTATCAGTTTCCTTCTGGTCTTCTGCGGGACGTCCACCCAAGGCGAAGCATTTTCATCTAAACAGGGAAGGCTTCACGGCAGAAATGGGTTCTAGGCTTACAATGAACCCCTGTGCTTCCTGGGTGACGTCCTCTCTGACAAATGTCCAAATTGTCTCTACTCCTGTCTCCGGCTGTCACTACAAGTCGTTTCCAATATGTATCAATCAAAAAGAATAAGTCCAAATCACTCTGTCTACTACTGGGGTCACTCAACTATGGGTTCAAAAATGGCTGCTGAAGGCTTCACAATCAAATCTAGCATCAACTATCACTGTTCTGTCTCGGTTAAGGTCCCAGGGGAAGGTCTCAGGGAAGTCTCATCATGGCGGGAGCTGCAAGGTTTTATACTCCTCCCTTCTCCTCCTAGTTTACCCCTCCGCTGGCATGGAGAAACGGCGTAGGCAGTCCACTTCTACCTCCCCTACAACGCTGGAGTCAAAACCGTCGACACTGCCCGAATAAAAATGGCAGCGCCTCTTCCTGATTTGATTACATCGTCTTCTTATTTCAACAACTCCTTTTACCTCTTTCACAAGTAATGAATTACCTCTTCAGTTCGAGTATAGTTATCATCCCGGAACGTTATCCTCTGATTTTTTTATGGCGTGTTCTGGCTCTGTTAAGTGAGTAATTCATAATGTCCAATCATTTTTTTGAGGGTAAATTTTCCACGATTCTGTAATAGGACTTGATCATGAGAAATTCTCGAAATTCTTCTTCCTTCGTCAAATTTCAGAGTGAATTACACAAGAAAGTCCGAAATGATCTTATAGATCATTTCAGATCTGTATTCTGCTACTATTCTCCATCCCAATCCCACAAAATTTTGCCGTGACTAGCCGCAATTTAATTTTTTAATTTTTTTAATCTTTTCAGTCCGAATTCCAACAAACCGGACCTTGTTCGAAAAATGGAGTTCGCAGACCGATACCGACAGAAAAAACGCTGCAAAGTCCTTGTCACATGGGTTTATTATTCTATTGGAGTTCTAGAGATTCTTGTTGGCTGTTAAATTTATTGTTTCTTTCATGTGGAATGATTGAAATAGCTATTTCTGATTATTTCCACCAATTTTGGCCCCCAAAACATGAAATAGGTACGCTTTTTTTTCTTTTTTTTTAGATCATCTTTGATCATTGGTAGTGGCATTTAATGGTCTTGATTCACCTGTTTACACTTTTTCCAATGTTATTATACACATTGATGGTGATTTCAGACAGTTTTCAAGGTTTTTGACTCATAAAAAACGCTGCAAAGTCCTTGTCACATGGGTTTATTATTCTATTGGAGTTCTAGAGATTCTTGTTGGCAGTTAAATTTATTGTTTCTTTCATGTGGAATGATTGAATTAGCTATTCCTGATGATTTCCACCAATTTTGGCCCCCAAAACATGAAATAGGTACCTACACTTTTTTTCCCCCCCAGATCATATTTGATCATTGGTAGTGCGATTTAATGGTCTTGATTCTGTTGTTTACACTTTTTCTAATGTTAGTATACACATTGATGGTGATTTCAGACAGTTTTCCAGGTTTTTGACTAAAAAAAAACAATTTTGGGAGCTGAGCCAATGGTAAAACCTCAATTTCCGCGTCTTTGGTCAAAATCGACTTCATATTCGGTCTTCTCGTCCCCAAAAACATGAAAAACGATACCTCAAAAGCTCATTTTACTAACATGTTGCTAAAACGCAAAAAGTACCTATTTTTACACACATTTTCACTCATAACTCCCCTGGGTATATTCCGATCGGGCTGAAAAGTTTCGGGACACAACTAGGGCCCAAATGGAGCATGTGTGCGAAAGAACGAATTTTTTAGACCAAAAATGAAGCCTGTACACTTGATACGGCGGACGGCGGACGGCGTACGGCGGACGGACATTGCATTTTTTGAATCTACGCACCTTGAAACGGAAAAGAAAAAATTTTGAGGGGGTGTTATAAAAATTTTTTGCTGAGCGAATACATAGGTGTATTATTCACAGAATAATAAACCAAAACAAATTTTGGGAGCTGAAACTTTGGTAAAACCTCAATTTCCGCGTCTTTGGTCAAAATCGACATCATATTCGGTCTTCTCGTCCCCAAAAACATGGAAAAAGATACCTCAAAAGCTCATTTTACTAACATGTTGCTAAAACGCAAAAAGTACCTATTTTTACACACATTTTCACTCATAACATCCCTGGGTATATTCCGATCGGGCTGAAAAGTTTCGGGACACAACTAGGGCCCAAATGGAGCATGTGTGCGAAAGAACGATTTTTTTAGATCGAAAATGAAGCCTGTACACGTGATACGGCGTACGGCGTACGGCGTACGGCGGACGGCGGACGGACATTGCATTTTAGGAATCTACGCACCTTGAAACGGAAAAGAAAAAAATTTTGAGGGGGTGTTATAAAAATTTTTTGCTGAGCGAATACATAGGTGTATTATTCACAGAATAATAAACCAAAACGCTGCAAAGTCCTTGTCACATGGGTTTATTATTCTATTGGACATAACTCTTGTTCATTTATTGTTACTTTCATGTAAAATAATTGAAATAGCTATTTCCGGTGGTTTCCACCAATTTTGGCCCCTAAAACTTGAATTAGGTAGGTAGGTACACTCCTTTTTTTTTCAAATCATCTTTGATCATTTTTTGTGTCATTTAATCGTCTTGATCCACGTGTTGAAACTTTTCCTAGTGCTATTCTACAAATTGATGGTGATTTCAGACGATTTCGCAGGTTTTTGACTCATAAAAAATCAAATTTGGGAGCTGAACATCTGGTACAACCTCAATTTTCCACTCTTTGGTCAAAATCGACTTCATATTCGGTCTTCTCGTCCAAAAAAACATGGAAAACGATACCTCAAAAGCTCATTTTACTGACATGTTACTAAAACACAAAAAGTACATATTTTTATACACATTTTCACTCATAACACCCCTGGGTATATTCCGATCGGGCTGAAAAGTTTCGGGACACAACTAGGGCCCAAATGGAGCATCTGTGCGAAAGAACGAATTTTTTAGACCGAAAATGAGGCCGGTACACGTGATACGGCGGACGGCGTACGGCGGACGGACATTGCATTTTTGGAATCTACGCACCTTGAAACGGAAAAGAAAAAACTTTGAGGGGGTGTTATAAAAATTTTTTGCTGAGCGAATACATAGGTGTATTATTCACAGAATAATAAATCTATCTATATTAATTTATAAAACAAACTAATATGAACTTCTAATACTATAGACTCATCACTCTTGTTAATGTTTCTTGGCTATTGATAGACCACTTCTGTCTCATATCACCATGCTGTACCATCATTGGTGAATTTGGTGTTTGGAGATTTTTTAATTCTTTCGAGTTTGAAATAGTTTCTGTCTTGAGTCTCCATTCTATACATGCTTACATTCGCTTCACCCGAAATCATAATTTAGGCAGGTAGTCAGTTCGAACAGGAGAAACTTAAGGCGCATGATAACACGAAAGAAACAAGAGTTGTTATTCAAACATGACCCTTTATTGGTAGATACATAATCGTATTGAGTGATTGCATCTGATGCATAATATGCTATACATTTTTTTGTTCTTTTCGCTCTTTTGTGGTCTTGCGGTGCAATACAAAATCGACGAAGTACTGAGAGCTATCCATAACGTTATCGAAAAAGACCCCCCCCCCCCCCCCCACCAATTTGGAAGTAAGCTTGGGAAAAGTCAATAATGAATAGGCAGGTCTAGAAAGAAGATAAATAAAAACAATACAAATAACCTCTTGAGACTGTGGAAAAGAAAAGGAGAGGTCGAATAAATAGAAAAGGTAGAAGAGTTTTTATCATTGGTGAAAGGAAGGAAAGCGGAGGATTGTGGTACTGACTCCTGCAAGACAAATGGATGGTGGTCCGTTAGAGAACAATCAATATCCTGGCAGTGGACCCATCGAGGTGGAGAACTCGTGGGTAGCGAATCTGAAACTACGAGACATTAATTTCTAGATCCTCTTCGAGTCATCAGCTTTTCAATAAAACCTTCAATCACATCACTCGCTCAATCAAGTTATTGGTGGGGAGAGCTGCTCGGTGTATAGAGGCTGCATTAAGGTTCAAGATTGGAGAAGACTAATAAGGATTTTGGTGGGCCAGTCACACATATTGAACGCAAGGTTTTTCAAAAATGCGTACGAGGAATTGAACTCATTGCAATGAGGAGTACCCATGACTTCTGTTTCTATTTTTAAATGAATGTAGGTTCCATTCTAAGAATTTTGAGACCAACCACATTCTAGTAGATGGACTATTCATCTAGTAGACGGCAACAAGTGACGTCATTGCACCCCTCCCGCAAGGGCGGGACCCTCTTGCCTAGTGTGACGTCACTTGTTGCCGAAACTTTGAAAGCTCATTGGAAAAGAACCATTCATCGTAGGAGAGTGCGGTTTGTCTCAAAATTCTTAGAATGGAACCTACATCCATTCAAATATATAAACTGAAGTCATGGGTAATCCTCATTGTGTATTTCTCTCAGAAAATCCGCTAAAATTCATGCGCTAGGCTGCCTACTGAATTGAATGTCTTTCTGCTGAGTAATAATTCAATAGGCACCCATTGTCATTACTGACGAGCGTGTGGGGCGGACGTATGGAAACAATCGGCTGCGTGGGCGTTGAGCTCCATTCCACGGCATGAAAAGGGAGCTCGGTAACAGTGGTTCTCGTCGATTCCTGACGGCTGCTCATTGCGAAAGACTGAATAATTTATTTCAAGTAGATATAAGTTGGGCGCAAATGGCTGAGCAAGCGGTTCTCGTGCCAGGGTCTCATTTACCGGAGGCGGTGGCCTGTTAACATATCGTCAAACCAACAGAGTGCTACGGGGGGGGGGGGGGGAGGGGTGGTATGGAGGTGGGTTTTCTAATTGCGGGGCGGTTGGGGGGGTCTTGTCGGTGACCACATCAAACGTCACCGAGGTGATCTAAAACGTTCAAATCAAACTGAGCGAAGGAAACGAGCGATGCCCTCGTCCACCAAACAACGAAATGTTTTTAATATGCATCGTCCATGAAGGAGTGATGGGAACCGGTTTTTCGGTGGAGCAGGAACAATAGCTGAAATAGCTGTGACACATTCAATGGGCTTGTTCGCTGCGGCCCAAAAGCCACTTGCAAACCATTCGAAAGTCACTTGGGCGTTCGCAGTGGATTTCCTGAGTGTATGGTATCCATGCCGTTCTGTTCGCGGTGTTCAGCTGACCACTTGCCAACGGTTTTGTAATCGCCAGATCGGTAGAAGAATTTTTCGGCTTACTTTTTTCTGACGAGATCCCCCCACCGTCTTCCGTCAACGAGTGCCAATCAAATCATTTGAGTTCTAGATTCGGATTCATGCGTGCACGATTTTTGAGCTTTCTCTTCCTCGTTTTGTCAAGTTCCGCCGAACATGTTCGCGGTGCTCGTCGGTCGCACGAGATCACTAGGCGGTTCACAAACCGATATGCTGGTCACCCGTAAAACCCGCAGCAAACAACCTGTACAATCTGTAGATCCATTCAGGGACGTTTTTGGGGGAGGGGGGGGGGGGGGGGTACTTTCTCACCTCCCCGTTCTTAAACGTTGTTCAGTTGGAAAATATGAATTTATTTGGTGAATCACAGTCATTTGGGAAATTGCTCCGACCTGTGGGCTCCTTACCCAAGTAACGAATACCCATAGTATACCGTGAAAACGTAATATCAAACGAAAGGATAAAAACAAAGATGAGCGATGTTTGAAAGAGAACAATGGGCGAAATTTGAGCTGTTGGTCGTCAAAGATCAGCGCAATAGCTAAATCACCAAACATTAGTATAACTCCACTAAGAGTGATATAGAATGTTGATCTGAGCGACAAAGAGACTTGTCGTGATCCTCCCAGAACATCATACTTTGTATACCTTAAGATTGTTCAAGTTAATAAACGCAACGGGTGAGGTGGCGTACGTGACCACAGGCGCATAGGCTCAATCACTCCCCACTAGTCCTAGTGGACTGGAGGAGAGTGGAATGGGCGCTATAAAAACTCGTCGGCTGCGCCTTTCACCTCATTCTATGCTCTTCTTAAGTCGCCAACTTATCTCTCTCTCTCTCTCCTCCCATGCCATTAACTCTTCTCACAAAAGATCCCAGATTGGTGGAACCAGCATTAGTGATAACCAGCATTGGTGGAACCACTGGGCAAAATCCCTCTAGGGCCTTTAGTGGTGCTAACCTTCCTGGCTGCTATAGGTGTTAACCTCCCTGGCTGCCATAGGTGTAACATTTTAGACGCTAGATCCAGCAACCTTCTCTCCATCACACTCACTCACCTCGCCTCGCCTTACCTCACCCCGCCTTACCTCACCTCGCCTCTTACCTCAAACCACCGCAAGACTATTGCAATGTTCAGTTACATTTTTAATCGAAAAAATGTGGTAAAAATTTAGTTTTTGGAGGTCAAAAGTTCTGTAATAATGGGGAATGGACGTGGTCGGAATTTGCTGCTTTCGAACTCATAATCGGATTTAGCACCCTTCGAAAACCCCTGTATACTAATTTTCAGCTCCGAAACTCGAGCAGTTTGGCGGGAATTAGTTAAGCAAGAAACGCGTGACATCATCTGGTATGCATCCCGCTCTCATTCGGTTCCCACGTGCGGGAGCGAAAGGGCAATACATACCAGATGACGTCGTACACTTTTTCCTTCCTCTTTTTCACCCACTTCCGTTAATTTCCTACCCATCATACAGAAAGTTTTTGGAAAGCTGTCCGTTAGACCTAATTTGAAAGAAAAAAGAAATGCACGTACATTATTCATTTACTGAAATGATGAAAATTTACATCACTACAAAGTTCGTGAAAATTAGTATAGCATGGCGACTCCAGACAGAGAAATACTGCTTCCTAGTTATAATACTAAATCAACATGCTCTACAAGGGTGCTAAATGTGACATGTCATCCTGTATGTATGGCCCAAACAAGCCGAAGTTCGAGTGCTTCAATACTCTGAAATACATTTTCCAAAAAATGTGGGTCAGTCGAATTTTTCGGGGTCGAAAATCGTAAAACGTTGTCAAAAACAGCTTGAAGTCGACAACATAGAGAACATGGTGATGCTGCAGGACTGGGGGCTGTCTGAGCGTTTAGCTTTCCTCACATTCGGACTCAGAGCTCGTGGAAGGTGACAGCCAATCGTACACAAATTAGACTAAATTTCAATAATCCACTCGGCCTGCAGGACGGAATGTAGAGGCGCCTCGCCGTTTTTATGGCGCCCGTGCAATATCCGCGACGGATAAGTCGCCGCAGTGCTGATCCTTCGAATCTCACGTTCAATTACTGGTGGATGGTTATTGATGACGGAGGAGGTTGGTGGGTAAGAACGGGGGGGGGGGGGGGGGGAGAGAAGCTGTTTTGGCTCGTGGCGAGTGGAAATCGATTGTTCCCGCAATCCTCTTCAAACCTTCTGGGGAGTCACGTGGAAAAGAAGAGGCAAAGGCTGGAAAAAATTTTGTAACGCCGTGGACGACGGTGGCAGAAGACCGGGGGGGGGGGGGGGGGGGGGCTCGGTTGAAACGGTTGGTTGAAGTTAAGTGGTAGAAGAAATGAGAGAGAATGAGCCAGATGGAAGGTTGCGAGACGGAAACGGAGTGATGGGTTACGGATTGAGGGGGGGGGGGAGGATTTTACAAGTTTCCAGAACAGTTCACCTGTCAGGTGAAGGGGAAAATGCTCCCCGGGCCGCCGCGTTCCTGAACGGCTAGAATCCGAGCGACGGCGATCACAATCTCTCTCACTCCCCCCCCCCCCCCCCCCCCCACAACCACTCAATGGACAGGCCTCAATATAATGACAGGAAACACATATATAAGTACATTGGAATATAAGTTACACATTAAATATAAGTAGGTACATTGAAAATCATTGCCTCCTACTTGCAGGTTTGACGAAAAAAAGGAAAAACGTTTGCTGGTGTATTAAAAAAAGCTAGCTAGGAGAAAATAAGTAAGCGGCGATGAGGCGACAAGGGTCTTCTAAAAATGGCTAAAATCACCAACAATTGATAAATATCATGATTGGTATACGTATGTAGGTGACTCCACAAAACATAGGTGGAATGGTGACTCGAGAATAAAGAATACTATGTCAATAATATCAACTATTTTTTAACTGAATAGGTGAGTTTGAGTTTTTGGGGTTCAAACTTTTACTCGTAGGTAGGTAAAATTGCTTTCACGTAAGTTGTTATAGGATGGTAACTGGGCCAGGATGGTAACTGGACCAGGATGGTAACTGGCGGGAGAATTCTCGATTGAAAAACTGACTAAAGTAAAATAGATTCATCATAATTAACAAATATGGCAGAAATAGATGATTCGGCAGAACTAACAGTTTTGAATAACAAAAATTCCCATAAATGCGTGTCACGTTTGTGGGCAGAATATCGAAAATCCACAAGTTTGCTCATATAATCATGTTTGACCGGAACTTTTTATAATGTTTTAACAACATCAGCCGAGTAAAACGTAAACCGTATATACCGTATATGTTAATTAGTTTCTAGTGACTGCAGAATGTCGAGTTGTGATGCATTTACATAGCTCTATTTTCAATTCAGTATTTTCGTTCCAGATTGATCTTGCCTACTCGCAATCAGTTGTGGAGTGGTCATCAAAGAGGTCGCTGAATTTCCAGGCGGTGAGTCAGCTATCAAAATATCACAATAATTTACTTGCATTGACTCTATACAAATATTTGGAAATGTGTTAAGATCCTGGGTGATGGTTATTGTTGTTTCCAATTCATAGGATCCAAAATATACCTACAAGGTAGGGGGGGGGGGGGGGATTACCTCCTGCTAAACTACAGGGGTCAATGCTACAACAAATTTGCAACAAAAAAAATGTATCAATGCAATTTTCTTCCTGTCACTTATGATTTTTTTCGACCTAATGGTACTGCAACGGCCACATCTTCATCACAGTTTACTTACTATTGCTTCCGAGTCTGCGAAGCAGCGGAAGCCTTGTGTTCACTTTCGTGAGCCAAAACATTTTTGTCTTCAGAAATCAAAATTTCCACTTGCATTTTGCGTTTCAAAGCCTACTGAACAAATTTGGTTCCGTGTCTGTCGGTCTGTGAGTCTGTGGGTCTGTCTGTCCGCATTTCCTTGTTACAGCCATAACTTCCACGATTTTGAATTGATTCAGCTCAAATTTTGAGGGATGGTGCGGATAAGGCCCCTTGAGGTCCCATACAAATTTCAACATGATTGATTCAGCGGTACGCCCTGCGCATGCGCTAACGTTAAATTCAACAAACGCATCACTTTCACAATTTTGATTCAATTTCGCTCAAATTTTCAAGGGTTGTTTGGACAAGGCCTAGTGAGTTCCAGTATGAATTTCAGCATGATCGGACCCTCGGTGCGCTCTGCGCATGCGCTGGCGTGAAATAGATTCAATGTCCTTGTTACTGCCGTAGTAACCAAAGATTTCACCCAATTTCAATGTAATTCTCAGGGATTAAGCGGGTAGGGCTCATAGAGGTCCCATATAAATTTCAACATGATAGAGCCAGCGGTTCGCCCTGCGCATGCGCAAACGTGAAATTCTTCAAACACGCATAACTTTCGCAATTATGTATAATGGACGTAATGTATTATGGACGTAATGTTATGTAATATGTATATTTCATGTAATGTTATGTAATGTAATGTTATGTAATATGTATATTTCACGTTATGTAATGTTATGTAATGTATAATGGGTCACTCTGATTGTGACGAGGAAGCTCCTGTGCCATCACCTTGGCAGTGTATTTTTTTTTTTTTTTTTTTTTTTTTTAGGTCAGCCAAAGTGTGGGAAATAGCTTCCTTGTAAGCATCGCTATGGAGAAACCGGTGGCGAGGAGTTTCCCTTTTGCGCATACGAAGACTAAAGTCACCATTCAGTTTTGATTAAATTCGAATGGGACCATCTAAGGGTCTAACCTGCACCCACCGTCCATAATCTCACCTCATGACGGTATTTTGTATAGCTGTGCGCGTTACAAGGATTTGCGGGCACACAGAAAATTGTCAGACATGGACCAGTTTGATCAGAAAGGACTGAAACGCAAAATAAGAGCAAACTGCTATGATCTGTTGGGGCTCAGATTGTCTGGCATGGGAAGGAAAGTTTCCTCCGAACCCTGGGCCAGGTTACCGGAGGGAAATGAGATTGAAACATTTGAGCTGGGAACTAACATGTCTTGGTTCATCGCTCGATATAACTTCCTGGGGTTCCATTATTGAAGGAGTGTCACCTGTATAATTAACATACCCCGCTGAGCTGCACTGGACAGTGTGACATGTATATGAGACTCTCTAGAGTTCGGCATATGTAACCCAAATCAACCCTACCTTGTGCATTGCGGCTATCCAGTTCATCAGAAAAACCTCATGAAAAATCTATAGGGTGTAGTGTGGTGAGATGCTAATTTGTATCGTGCTTCAGGAACAGGTGCATTGAAAATTCCATAACTACACGCGAAAAACGCTCTGTGTATCACTTTCCGCTGAAAACTTGTATCTTGAGGATCAGAGAGCAGGTCCACGTTTCGTTACGAAACGGCGCAAAAATCGCGGACTGGAGGTGAAGCGTTGAGCGAATTAGCTATCTGCGTCGGACCCCTTTTTTATGTATCCATGCGTGTCTACCCATTTTCAGGTGAGGTTGAAAGATAACAGGGATTTGCATAGGTTCTGAGGGCAGAGAATGGCCGCTCATGGAGGTCGAGAGCTCAACACTCGTCCCACGGCTCGATATTGGCGTTTTCCCTCCTATTGTTGTATGAGTGGGACCGAAGCAAAAGTGGGTTTCAGGGTCCGTAGATTAAACCTCTTTAAACATTCCGACCCCCCTCGGATCCCAGGGCTGGGCCGTTGAGAGGAAGGTAAACCATTGAGAATATCATCGACAGAGCAATACAAGCTCAGGGGGTTGTATGTATATCGCCTTCTGATTGCTCTGCGATTTTTCGGAGGAAATATTGTGTTATCCCATTGGGTGCAAGACAGAACAAGTAAGCATGACAGAAATAGGTTTTTATCGGAAAAAACATTTTTGGTCCAATCTGCAACCTTATACGTACCAAAGAAATTTTCTCAAATCAAATATTAAATCCAAAAATGTGAAGGAAATAAATTTATTTTCACAAAAACTATGCTTTCGATGGTGAAATTAAGATGATTTTTCGGTGGGACTAATAGTATTTAGCAGCTATTCAGCTATAGCTATGTGGTGTTTTCGTCTTTCTCAACTTTCAGCTGGATAATCGGCCTTATAATCGAGTCTGATTGTTTACAGCCTATCAGAAAGGAAATTGAACGTTCATTCCATCGAAACCTTCATTTGACGTCCGAGCCTACCAAGATAGTGGAATTATGATCATTTTTGAGAGGAAACGAATTTCAGTCCTCAAAAATCGAAATTTCCGCTTGTGTTTTGCGTTTCAGACTTTTCTGATCAAATTTGGTTATATTTCGGTCTGTCTATCTGTCTGTCTGTCCTTCCATCTTTGCGTCTGTAATTCCTTGCAACGCCTGCAACTAAAAGAAAGTTCCATAATTCAGCGCTCAAGTAGTGGTACCCAACTAGCGGATTTGGTAGTAATTGACGACTTACACCTAATCAGTAGTACATCTGACGTCAGAAATCTGTATGTATGCCACACGACCTTGTGATTACGACGTCTCCATTTTGTGTTACATAATTATATACATATATAATTCATTATACGAACTCCGGCGGCCCTAGCGTACCAAAACTGTAGTCTCATTCATACTGAAAATTCACTGTGTGATCTTGAAACGTACCTTCAGGTTTTCGTTAACGTGTTACCTTCACGCGGTATATACACAATAGCATGCCGCTATCCGCCCATCCTGATGACACCGCCTCACTTCTTCAAGGACGGGAACGTACACGACGGAAAACGGCATGGCAAAATGTACTTACGCGAAATTCAAATTAGCAATGAGAACTTACCACTATTATTACAATAACTAATAATTATTTACGAAGAAACATGGGGTGCGGGGGACAAGAAGAAGTGTCGAATGATAAGGGTATGATGGTGGGCCCGGTTTCATTTCCAGCCCTGCGCTATGTAGGCGAAGACGTCGGTATACGTATTACCGAGTTCAAACTACAGAGTTCTGTACTGCGTTACACATTCCTGATATGATCTCACAGATTTCTGTAGAATCCGTATGGTTTTCCGACGTTTGGTCGGTAACTATATGGTAACTACCTGTAGAGATTTGTGTAGGACAAGACAGTGTGATTTTCCGACATATGGTCGGAACTTGTTCAGTGTTACTACACAGTCTTGCACGCGCCATTTTATATTTAATCCACCTTGGTTTTTCGTGGTGCAGGATAGTGTGATAGCATGTTTTGAGGTTGCACAGTATAATATTTTATGATTTTATGTTCATTTTTAGATTTTAAATACATGAGTTGGAGAAAGATAATGAGGATATTGTGAGGAGGTCGGTGATAGATAAAAACATCAAATACGTCACCAATATGTTTCTGCGGACATCACCAGGTAAAACAGATCCTTCTGAAACGTCTCACTGTTGAAGGGGAACTGGTTTTTAAGATGTGGAACCAATGACTACGCGTTAAAAGTTTCTCCGCATATGATTTTCTCCTTTCAGGAACTTCACGAACGTCTGTATTCACACCAGTAATACTGCCCTGAAGTTGTATGACTATTCACAATCCCCATTTGCAACACCTTGTAGTTTGGTAATTCTGAAATCCTTTCAACGGGGATCTAATCAAGTGAGGGAATGGTAGGAGGGACTTCTTTCGAAAATGCGGAACTTTATGAGAAAATTTCATGAAATTTTGAAAATTTGCCCAGTTGAAATCGGACGGGTTGCGGGTTGCCCTTTGCTCGTTTTTCGATGTTTAAATTATGATAGGTCATATAGTTCGAATTTCGTCATATATAGACGAGGTACATTTCAACATATTCGCTCAGCTGGTGTGGGGTTATCTGAGGAATACTGAAACTTTTAATTGACGACTCCGATAGACAGTACGATTCTGTAGTAGGGAACTCTACTCAATTTTCGATTTTTTAATCATAATGGTCGTATACATCGAATTTCGTCTGAAATAGGCGAAAAAATCCCTTTGCGGACACTTTGCCTGGTTGGAACGACTAGTAGACGGATGAAACTTTAGAGTCTAATAATTGATTCCGATGCACTGAACGATTCTCTAGGAGGGACCTTTGATCGATTTTCGATTTTCTAATCATAATGGGTCGTATACATCGAATTTGGTCTGAAATAGGAGAAAAAAACCCGTTGCGGCAACCTTGCCCGGTTGGTAGGACTAGTATATAGGTGAAATTTTGGACCCTCATAATCGATTCCGATACACTGAATGGAAGTTTTGTAGGGATCTTTGCTCGATTTTCAATTTTCTAATCATAATGGGTCGTATACATCGAATTTCATCTGAAATAGGCGAAACAAGCCCTTTGCGGACACTTTGCCCGGTTGGTAAGACTAGTAGATGGGAGAAATTTTGGGTTCTCATAATCGATTCCGATTCACTGAACGACTCTCGTATTGTACATATACGAGGATGAGCCTGCAACTCACTGGCTCGGTCATGAGGTGGTTGTGAAATCACCCATGTCCCATGCAGCAACAAGGAAGTGAACGAAACACTTGAAATACGACATCTAGAATCCATTGAAAATAAAATGGTCAAGGTCCAGGTCTGTACGCATGGGCATGCGTACAGAAAATATGCCAGCGGACGAAGTCTACATCCAGCTTGAAGCACGAGCCATGTTCCCAGGCATTAGGCCTCGCTACGGTCACTGGAGGGGGCGTATTAGGAAGTCAAGTTTCGGTTGTGTTGACGCACTACAATTGTGTGGCGTAAAGAAACCTGTTGAATTCTTGATGCATGTGTTAGGACGTTGTTTAGAAAAATACATTTATTCATTCGATTGTGTTCAAGCATCGAGACTTATGGTTTAGCCACGCAGTTATTGATAAAAACTCTTGACGTCTAAACAGCGTTCTGCAACATCAATAGCCCGATTTTGCTCTAATTTGCTGGGTAGTTGAGTGCAGCTCCCATATAGTCCCCTACGAATTTCAGAACGGTTATATTGGTCTGGTATCTGCGCATGCGCAAATGCTAAATCCAAGGTACTCAAATTCTCACTAATCAACGGCCCGATTGTGCTCCAATTCGGTGGGTAGTTGGGTTGTAGCTCCTAGATAGATCGTCCCCTTCATACTTCATCGCGATCGGATGACTGATACAGCCACTGCGCATGCAAGGTACCAATTCGCCCCACAAGAAACAAAGGCGCCAGTTCGCTAAAATTTGGTAGGTGGTTATGATATTGATGTCATGGTAGCATGCGCCTTAAACCCCATTATCTATACAATTTTCCCTTCTGTTCGCTGTTACGTTATCATGATGGAACGGATTTCTTGTGTTAGTGATTCATTAGATCCTGTTTTCGAGGCGAGGAAGCTGTGGTGCCAATAAACTGGGCCGTTAAAAAAAAAAAAAAAAATTAATTAAACTTTATTTTATTGATGCTCTTCCACCGTGGTTTCCGACCTGGGAGGCGAGAAGGCATATCGGTGGGGCGCGGGCAGTGGTTGAAAAAATGGACATGTCCAAAATAAATGTTGGTTAACAACCAGACTGGCAACCCCATCGTGAAATAAATCTTCAAATCTATCGATATCAAGGCTTAATGTGGTTTTTGAATGTGCATCAGCCATTACAGGCATTCAGGCATTATTATTATCTGAAAGTATGAGCAAACGAATGAAAAATTTGACTAGATACTGACAAAAAGATAATGTGAATGGAGAAAACACCTCAGGTCAATAAATGAGGCGAATAAACATGATCAAAACAATAATTGAAAGTATGTATTGCTCATTTCGAATAAAAACAAAATACTGTGTTTTACCGGTTCCAATGATGAAACTATCGTCGAAGACGAAAAGTAACACTGAATGTACATTGGCAAGAGATTGTCTATTCCCAAACCAGAAAGGACGTAGATTGTGATATGTTGTTGAAAGTGAAAGGGACCGATTGGAAGAGGGAAGTGACGAAGTGAAGGGAGCCTTTCTGGGAGGACGATAGGGGATGATCCGAACTGTTGCGAACGCGAGGAATTATCTCATTCATACCTTCCTCTATTACTGTTGATTATTTCAAATTTTTCGAGCACATCCAATATGCTTCCATTTGGATGGGAATGAAGAAGCTCAACAAACTAAACATTTCACCACCACCGATGTTCACCACTTGGTAGCTATAATGGGGGTTTAGCTCTAAGAAGGTTGAAAACCACTGCTCTACTACATTGAACAAGCTTCCGGGGAAAATTTGCTATTGCAGTGGGTACGGGTAAAAAAGTCTTCATCACCTACTTACATGTTCTTGGCTACTAATCCGATTCAGAGCATTTTGAATCCACCGTGGGGGTTCCCTTTAATGCGTGCATTAATCCACAATATCTCAATTGTTTAGTATACAATTAATGATAAACACAAACGAACCCCCGTAACCCCAATTAATAGTCACAGCTGAGTTTCATTTCGACGTTTTTAATTATCAGCTAAGCGATGGCGTTTTAAACAAGCGGCAAAGCTTAATGTGTGCAAATTGAGTTGCGGTGTTGGCAGAGCCGTCCTTCCCGGCAACAGGGTAGAAAATTATTTCATTCTCGCCAGGTTTACGAGCTGGCGTGACGCGTAAGTGGGCAAATTTCCTTATGAGAGCTCGTCAAGCTCACTCGCCGCCTCTCAAATCGCTGACTTCCCACCTCTCATTTCACCTTGTACCGAAAAAAAAAGAAAAAAAAAGAAGAAAAAGGCAGTTAAAAGTTGGTTCAATTTGCGTATCAAAAACGATTAGTGAGGGTGATTCAAACGGCGCGACTGGATTGGACAATAATTGAGAAATTGGTTAAACGCGGTTGAACTGCTCTCGAGTAATTGAAACGGTCGTCGGGTAGTTGCAGTCTGTTGTGAAAAGAGGGAGAAATATCAGGATGCGAGGGCGTTGTGGAGACAGGACGGTGTTTATGCAGCATTTCGATCGTTGGATTGTCGTATGCCGCTCGATGTGGATCACCCGTGCGTCGCACGGGGTGGTTTCCGAGAGGCGACTCAGCATTCGTCACTGTCTGTTTTCACATAGTGAGTTTATGTCTTTGTTCCGCAAAAAACAAACCTTCGACTGGGTCTCATGCCTTGAAATTTCAAGGGTCTTCTCGCCAAACCATCGGAAGTAAGTGTACGATATATTTAAAGACAAACCGTTGCTATGGGTCCAAAATGTAATATTTTATATTAGTAAGGTAGGTACTTGATATATATATCTTCAGATAATATCCTGACCTTGGCTACGAGATCGAAAATTCCAAATTGGCAAAAGGTTTTCACTTAATGGCAAACAGGAAGATTTTTTCGAAGATGGGAAGTTCCGGAACACAAAATTTTTGGTCAAATTTATGTTTTTGTGGGTTAAAAATCGGTAGCCATCGCCAAAAATCACCAAAACTATCATAAAAGGTCACCGAAAATATGCGGGTAAACTTTGTGGAAAACGTGGTAGGTATACTTAAATACCTACGCATAGTCGTGTTTCTGGTTTAGTACGCGCCCCACATATTAAAAAGATATGTATGGTAAAATTCGAAAAGTAAGTAAGTTGATTCACCTATTATGTCTAAATAATCAGCAGCAATGACGCTGCTTCTTCATTGGTTGTGCTGCATGACTCGAACTTCCGTACTACGAAGGTGCCAGGGATCTCTTTATTAACTCAAATGTATTTTTATTAACTCATAGGTAACTCTTATAGGGTGCCGTGAGCGGTAGGTAGGGAAGGTTCGGGTAGGTCGCAGGAGAGAGGAGGATGTGCTTCTTAGGAATCTTTTTGGATAGCTAACACCACAGCGAGTGCTAGAGGAAGAGGCGTCCCGCGGTTACCACCACAGCAGACCCTAGGGAGAAGGATACTAACACCCCCCCCCTCCCCGGTTACCCCGGTTATCACCACAGCGAGTGTTAGGTGGTAAATCATCCCACTGTTACCACCACAGCTGACGCTAAGGGATATGGCAGGGTAGGCAAGAGAGGAGGTGTAAGGTGAGAGAGATAGAGGGAGAGAAGTTGCAGGTAAGAGTAAGGTCGGTCGAATGAAGAGCTGGGCGAGCCGGGCACCTTATAAAGGTGCCTCCATCTCGTCTCCCGTCTGTCAACTGTCGTTAATGGCTGTTGAGAGTCATTGGGAGTTCGATGGAGGGGAACCCTTCAGGGGCGGATCCAGAATTTTTTTGCGGAGGGGGTCACGGGGTAGAACAATATAAAAAATAACAAAAAATAACAAAATAACCAAACGAACAATACAAACCGAATTTTCAACCTTATGCCTAAACTCGTCCAATTTGTCTACTTACAAAATTAATTGTATTTATTTATAAAATTCATTGTTTATGTAAAAAATATTTTTCAATATCTATTAATTATTTAACTGAACTGCACTTCCGAACAACAAGAAGTCAATTGGAACTTATACAAATGTAAACAAATGACAAGTGTTGCTGCAAACCAAATACAGAAAAAAATCAGTATTCTATAAAAAGTTTAATCGTAATTATTGTTATATTTTGTTTCCAATGTTTTAAGTTAACAATATGGTAAGTTGACTTTGGTCGTTTGGTTTGTTTCTGGTTTTTGATTTCACAAAAACTGGGTTCGTTTTCGTTTGGTTTTTTTTTGTTTTCGGGTTTGTGAACAATTCGTTCAGCTCTGCTTTTGGTTTATTATTCTGTGAATAATACACCTATGTATTCGCTCAGCAAAAAATTTTTATAACACCCCCTCAAAATTTTTTCTTTTCCGTTTCAAGGTGCGTAGATTCAAAAAATGCAATGTCCGTACGCCGTCCGCCGTCCGCCGTCCGCCGTATCACGTGTACAGGCTTCATTTTTGGTCTAAAAAATTCGCTCTTTCGCACACATGCTCCATTTGGGCCCTATTTGTGTCCCGAAACTTTTCAGCCCGATCGGAATATACCCAGGGGTGTTATGAGTGAAAATGTGTGTAAAAATAGGTACTTTTTGCGTTTTAGCAACATGTTGGTAAAATGAGCTTTTGAGGTATCGTTTTTCATGTTTTTGGGGACGAGAAGACCGAATATGAAGTCGATTTTGACCAAAGAGTGGAAAATTGAGGTTGTACCAGATGTTCAGCTCCCAAAATTGATTTTTTATAAGTCAAAAACCTGGAAAATCGTCTGAAATCACCATCAATTTGTAGAATAACACTAGAAAAAGTATCAAGAGGTGGATCAAGACGATTAAATGGTACTATCAATGATCAAAGATAATTTGAAAAAAAAAAAAAAGGAGCGTACCCAATTCGTGTTTTGGGGGCCAAAATTGGTGGAAACCACCAGAAATAGCTATTTAAATTATTTTATATGAAAGAAACAATAAATAAACAGCCAACGTTTCTGTAGGTATGTCCAATAGAATAATAAACCCATGTGACAAGGACTTTGCAGCGTTTTTGAAATGCAGGCTGATTCTGGGGGGGGGGGGGGGGGGGTCATGACCCCTGTGACCCCCCCCCTTGGATCCGCGCCTGGAACCCTTCTGGGTTTCAAACGAGGCGTCGCACAGCTCGTCTTGATCCTTGTTTATTGGTTAAATCTATAGGTTACATGTTTCTCCTTGTTTATTGGTTAAATCTGTAAGTTACATGTGAGTGGTATAGGTTACATTTGAGGGGTAGGTATCAAATACTTGGCCATGGGGTTCACGCACTGGGTTCTGCAGAAGAACCTCCGAGGAGTGGACTTGTGTCACTTGCGCGTCCTGTCGGGATTTTCAGATTTACCAATCATTTTGCATAGTCAATCAAGCCTTCAAGATAAATGTTGTGTAGGTAATAATGGACATTCCATAGATAACGTAAATGCGCATCCAGATTATACTTACAATTCGCTATCGATGAGACTCATATGGGGCCATGTAGGTGTCAACCCGCCTAGGTCAGGAACGGCACCTACTCTTCAAATTTCAGCTCTTATCGACTAGTTTCTGGTAGTTGAGGGTGTTTCAAGGAAAATAAGTTAAATTAACTGTTGGATTTTGATGGCATTTATGTGGGATCATTTGGGTACTGACCCGCACGTATAACCTTAGAATATTGCAACTCATTTTGACTATTTTGCGGGCAGTTGTGGTTGTTTCAAGTGTTTTTCTTGATATCGGACCGGGCACCACAACCGTACAGCCATATAAATTAATCTAACTAATAGGTTAGGTATTCACAGCATACTCGCAGTAGTATAATCAAAATTGTAGACCGTTAGACATTTTAAAATTCAAATCGAACTTCAAATACCTTTATTTTCTAATGTTGATGGGTAGATGATCAATGTGTATAGTTGATGGGTAGTTGATGTTGAACGGTTGATCAATGTTTCGCTATCGTATCGTAGAATGTCCTCCACGTTGATGCAAATGCTGGGCACTTTCGGATCCTGTGTACTGCGGTGCCCTCTTCTTCTCCCATGATGAGTCTCCTTGAGATTGAGATCCAGTTAAGATGATCCTTTATGAAACAATGACGATTCCCCAGTTAGCTTGATGGAGTGCCGATCCGCGGGAACTAGGAAGAACAGTTTACTATTTAGCAAACGCATAGAAATCTGAGGTCTCCAAGAGTAATATCGACAATGGTTAGATTTTGTTTTCTGGTGAAGTGACATTTATTCTCGATATCCGGTTTTTTAGAGATAAGACCCAGTCCATAAAATAAGTTTACTATGCCCTACACTGCATTATTTAAGATATCAATACGCTCTATATAAATCGTGCTATGGGTCGTGCTTGGAGGACGTTCTTGGGCCGAGCAACCTCCCATGTACTCGAACAAAGATATTTCGATGGTCGATCAGCTGCGCTATTTCTCATTCTCATTACTTTTGTTTGCACACCCTTTGCAATTAGTTCGTTGCAAAGAATCAAAGCGCAGGAGAGATGTCGAGAAATAGGGCAGGGCTAGTTGTATTGTATGTAAGACCGTTTGAAATGTTGGAAATTAAGTTAGCGACCGCGTGAACCGTTTAGCGTTTAGTTCGAAACCCGTATCGGCTTTTCGGTAGCAATTACTCACAGTCCAGCCACCACAGAGGTGTTTTTTACTATACACTCTAGATTCGGGTATTACCACCGGTCTGAATACATTTACTTCATTGTTGCTTTTACCGGGTTTTCATATTAAACTATCCATATAATAAATTATGACATTTCTCTGGTAAATCACCGGATTCATTAGATCTACTACGACTAGAATGCTTTGGAAGTTTAGTGGCAGACTGTGAAATATTTGGTAGGTACATTTCCCGATATTTTGTTGGTGCTGAATCGGTAGGTATTCCTCGAGAGAGCGATTTGAAGTTCTTTCATTTCGGATGGTTTAATGGGCTTTGCGGCGTATTTATTTATTTATTTTTATTTTATGAAAGTAGATTCCGTCCCGAGAATTTTGAGACTATCCTACGATCTTCTTCTATGATTTTTCAATGATTCCAGCACTTTTGACGTCACAGTGGGCAGGGGGGATCCCGCCCAAGCGATAGGGGTTCTGCAGTGACATAGGACAGTGTGGTTGGTCTTAAAATTCTCAGAATGGCATCTAGTTTAATTAAAAATAACAAAACGCTTTTGTTACTCATGCACATACCCCGTTATAAATTGTTCTGGATAGTTCGTATTTTTGGTGTTACCGATGACTTTTGTCCTGTTACCCAGTCAGGATTCAGTTTCATTAAAAATTCCTCGACCCAGGGTATAGGTATATATATGTTTCGGAAGTATTTCGTGCGCCTGATTTGGTTTCAAGGATTCGCGTTCACACAAACACATGTACACAGTACTCAATTATTTGAAGGAGCGACATTTCTTGTTCGGAATGGTCAAAAATGGGGGGAAATGCACTACATCAATAAATAATATACTGAAGTGTGTTAATAAATGGCAAATCAAATACATAATTATGAGACTCCCAGAATTCCAAGCCTGAAATTTTCAAAATCCTACCCTTCAAAATGTTCAAGCAATCCTTTCCTTGGTATCTTCACTGTTGTCTCATTCAACTCATGCAAGAATCGGGATTCCTGGAAGAATGACGAGTTTAGACCAAAATTTAACGTAAATTTAAGGCTGAAACTTTGTTAGAACCTCAATTCTTTGCTCGTGGGTCAAAATCAACTTCATATTCTGTCTCCTTGTCCTAAAAAACATGGACTAAACCACCAAAAAAACCTATTTTTACACCCATTATTCACCCTAACACCCTTGGATATATTCCGATCAGGCTGGCAATTTTCGCGACACAACTAGTGCCCAAATGGAGCCCGAAAGAACGAATTTTTTAGACCGAAAATAAAGTAGATATGGATGATACGGCGGACGGCGTAAGGCGGACGGACATAGGCATTTTTGGAATCTACGCGCCTTGAAACGTAAAAGAAATAATTTTGAAGGGTGTTATAAAATTCTTTGTTGAGCGAATACTTAGGTGTATTATTCACAGAATAATAAACCAACAATCGAATGGTCTAAACCTAAACGGTACGTCCAAGGTAGAATTAACTTGGCTGAATATATACCTAGGTAACTAAGATCTTGAGAATAACATTCCCTATATACCTACCGAATAATTTAATCAATTAAATAACTGTGATAAAGGTAATCATTGAAATTCTGGATGAATCAGCTTGAAACTATAATGGACTCCGTTGTTATTTTAAATAGGTGCAGTTGCTCAATACGAAAACGTTGGTGAGTTAAACTTCTAATTTTGTTGATGTGTTAAACGGACCACATTATTCTAAAGTTGAGAATACAACACTTTATTATTAACTATTATCCCTCGAGTGAAACCGTGAATTGATTGAAATACTGTGCGGCGGTCATTCTTGGGCCTGGCTGCCGTGGCCCACCTGTTGAATGGCATTGTCCTTTTGTTCTGACCGGCATTAGGTACCTCTTTTTTCAATTTAGTGGGGTTCCCTACCAAGCTAATGAATTCCTTCAAGAAAATGAAGTCAAGTAGTCATTATAGCATGTTGGATTGGAAATAGCACCCTGCATCAAAGTTTCGACGTTCTTTCCATTAGCGGGCTTTGTGTTGGAGGGAAATAGGTCATAGCCCTCCTCTTGGAAATTAGTTCAAGTTCTACCTTCGAGATGTCACCCCCAGTCAGCATATTCGTGCGCTCCTCGTAACTATGAAAATCAACATTGCCGTCATTGCCCTCTGACCTTTAATACCCCTTGCGCCTCTACATGTTCGGGAAATTTAGCTCATTTTGCTACAAGGACTGCTTGGCCAGAGATCGGCGCCATTGCACCACAGTAGGACGCGTAAGTAGGAAGAATACAAGAAATGGTGAGGGAGGTGAAACTAGCCGCCCTTATAGCGGAGTTTCCCCTCTCCATTCCTAAAAGCTAGGGAGACAGCTGCCCTCTGGAGAGACCTTGACGATACGTTTTCGCGAACCGACCACCCCACTAGCCGTGTGTCGGAGATCGGGAAAGAGCCCGGATCCAGTATAAAATTGGACGGGATTTCCATTTGCCGTCACAGTCCTCCCCTTAAAAACTTGCTTGTTTGAAGAATAAGTTAGTAGGTATGAGAATTGACACGGGGCTGAAAGTAGTATGGAGTTCTGAATACTTCCGAATAGTAGTATGGATAGTTCAGTATGGAAGCTCATGGCTTCCATCGTAGTAGTACTACTGCAAACTATTTACTGGTAGAGAACTTTAGCTCCTTATAAATATCACTTGGAGGACTTGGAAATAAAATTAAAACGCTAAAAATTCCTTGTCACATGGGTTTGCGGTCAAAGAATCCGCAAAGCCACATATACTACAGTAGAATTGGATGTAGAATTCATTGTGAATGGACGTCCAGGAGTAGTGCATCTTGATGATGAAGTTGTCAGGTACCTTCCATATCAACGTTCAGTTGCCCATGCACGCTCGGAAATATGTTGAACTAGTCAACAATTCGAGCACTGATCAAAATTGACGATTTACTCGGCGCTGTTGTATAGTGTTATCAAATTACAGTAAGTACGAGGTCTCCTCACACAGATATCGTTTTACCTCAATCTTCAATGCCGAAGGCACCCGACAACTTCACCATCAACTTGCAATATTCATGGACTTCCATTCAGAAGCATTTCTACAAGTACCCTGTCGAGTACTCGGCTTATAGATGAACATTCTACGGCACCATCTCTTGTTCATTCAGAGCTTGCAATCTTTCAATTTACCATTCAGAACAGAGTTTTTCCCATCGTCGTTATGTTTTCTCATATTATTTTTGTTTACTTCGTGCTGAAGATTTCTAGATAGCGGTAGATTTTTGAATAACCCGGAGTTTCGTCTGTCGTTCTAATTACATGTTTCATTCGGTTGGAAAAGGTTGAATGTGCCTCGTTTGGGTGGAAAATATCCGAATATTCGTTCAATAGTTTTGCGATTGCCTTTTGCTCATCCATATCATAATTATTCAACGTTGTCCGGACTTTTTTCCATTTATTTCACCTCTACTGGCTGCAACCCTTTTCATACCGCAGCGAACAAGGTTTTTTCCTTTCTAATTATACAATTTCTTATTGTACTTATTAGCAAATTTTTTTTACATGAATTCTTTGACTTTTGTAATGAGGCTGTGATCTGTAACACAGCTCTTTACTGTTTCGTACAATTTGACGCACTGAGGTAGACGGAGAGCAGAGCACTCAATGAACAGGTTTTTAACGAAAACTCTCATTCGCTGTTGCCACTGATCATGAAGTTTTCGTTTTTTCAGACGCCTGCGTATCGAGTAACTGGACAGCTTCTTCGTTGATATGACCTTGAAGCCTCGGTGATGCTTGTGAACCTCGCAATTCGCTGAGTACCGGTATGCATTAACACATGACCGCAGTACGTTATTCTGGAGTCGCTGTATGATGTCGCGGTTGCTTTTGTAGGTCCAGAATGGTTGAGATTGCTTAAGGCTAATTTGTTTTGGATTGAAAATTTTTATTGTCTACCAATCAACCAACACATTTTTATGAATGTGGTGACAAGTTCTGTCTTCTAGTCTAGGAACATTTGGGGTTTAATTCAGGACCATCGCATTGATTTTCCCATATTTTAAGCATGGAACAATACCATGGTTTGTCCCCTCTTCGGCGCAGTATATGGCGGTCAGGTTTGGACGAGAATGGCGAAGAAACCGAGCTGGCTTCGCCGTTCCCCATGTAGTTGTCGTTAGACTTCGTCGTCAACAGGGGCTGGACGGTGACCAAAATAATCACGAGGCTCACTATCTACACATCATCATAAATGTCGATTCACACTTCCTGTTCATCGACAAAATGAAAATGAGTGGCTCCTGTTACTGAAATTCAAATAACATTCTTAGGATGTCGTTGACCTCAACAGTAACCATTGTCTTCCACCTCTTAATTCATCCAACAAGTCCTGGTTCCGAAAGGTTCTTCTCTATTCGATACACCAAGCGATTCAGCCCTCATTCGGTAAGAACGAATGCAAACATCCCGTCAATAAATAACTTTTATTCCAAAAATTAATTAAGCAAAAAAGTTGATACGTCAAAAGGGAGAAGATTTATACTCGAGGTCGTTAATTCAACTTTTTCTCTTCCTTCATCATCAAGATATAATTATTATCAAAGTTTATCTCTCGGCGAAGCTCGGGATCGGCTCCAACTTTTTCTACATAGGGAATTCAATCTTATTAGAAAGAATAAAGTTTATTAATTATTCTTGTGTTTCCCCTTTTGGCCCCGAGATTTTTCCGCAGGGCGAGTGAGGGAGATAGTGGTGGAGTGAGACATGGTGTGTGGTGGGTGGGGGGGGGGGGCTAACAGCGAGTAGAGGGAGATAGCTATAAAGTCGTTGAGGAAAAGGGAAAGCTGGTGGTTACGTAGGGTAAAACTGTGGTTTAGCCGACTTGACAACTGTGAGGTTAAGAAGGTTTTCGGTAATCGGAATTTACTGTCTCTGGATTTATTTTCCTCCGGGAAACTGCCGCGGATGTGTGTTTGGAGAATCCGTAACTGATGGATCAGATGATTGAGATAGGTATTGTGCTGAGATAATGAGAATGAAACTAACTATCAAGATGCTATTATGAAAACTATTAATTTTTCGCCCACGACAGAATTCGGGATCTTCGTAAAAAACGCTGCAAAGTCCTTGTCACATGGGTTTATTATTCTACTGGACATACCTACAGAAATGCTGGCTGTTCATTTATTGTTTCTTTCATGCGTAATAATCGAAATAGACATTTCTGGTGGTTTCCACCAATTTCGGCCCCCAAAACTTGAATTAGGTACGCTCCCTGTTTTTTTTTTGTTTTTTTCAAATTATCCTTGATCATTGGTAGTACCATTTAATCGTCTTGATCCACGTGCTGACACTTTTTCTCGTATTATTATACAAATTGATGGTGATATCAGGCGATTTCGCAGGTTTTTGACTCATAAAAAATCAATTTTGGGAGCTGAACATCTGGTACAATCTCAATTCTCCACTCCTTGGTCAAAATTGACTTCATATTCGGTGTTCTCGTCCCCAAAAACATGGAAAACGATACCTCAAAAGCTAATTTTACTAACATGTTACTAAAACACAAAAAGTACCTATTTTTACACACATTTTCATTCATAACACCCCTGGGTATATTCCGATCGGGCTGAAAAGTTTCGGGACACAACTAGGGCCCATGTGGAGCATGTATGCGAAAGAACGAATTTTTTAGACCTAAAATGAAGCCTGTACACGTGATACGGCGTACGGCGGACGGACATTGCATTTTTGGAATCTAGGCACCTTGAAACGGAAAAGAAAAAATTTTGAGGGGGTGTTATAAAAATTTTTTGCTGAGCGAATACATAGGTGTATTATTCACAGAATAATAAACCAAAACTAAAAACGCTGCTAAGTCTTTGACACATGGGTTTATTATCTACTTATTGCCTACAGAAATGTTATTTTTTCATATATTGCTTTTCTCATGTTAATTGATGAGACAGCTATTTCTGATGGTTTCCACCAACTTTGGCCCCCAAAAACACGAATTAGGCTCCTATTCTTGACAAATTATCTTTGATCATGATAGTGCCATTTAATTTCTTGATTCACCTGTTAATACTACTTGTAATATTGTTATACAAATTTGGGGTGATTTCGGACAGTTTCCCAGGTTTTTGACTAATAAAAAATGAATTTTTGGGGCTGAACTTTCGTTACAACCTCAATTCTTCACTCTTCGGTCAAAATCAACTTCATATTCGGTCTTCTCGCCCTGAAAAACATGGAAAACGATACATCACAAGTTCATGTTCACTAAAACCTCAAAAAAAACCTCGTAAAATCCTATTTTTACACCCATTCCCCCCCCCCCCCCCCCGGGTGTATTCCGATTAGCCTGCTGAGCTTCGGAGCACAACTAGTACCCAAATTTGTTTCCAAATAGGAGCCCAAACTGTGTGCGGAAGAACGACGATTTTAGACAAAATTTAACGTAAATTTAAGCGAACTAAATCACTCGCGAAGAAATCGTGGAAACCCATTTCAAAGAAACACGGAGTTATTGAAAAAATAGTATATTGCCACTAATACACGAAAAAACGCGAAAAACACTGTTATACCAGTTTCGGTGATCAAACCATCGTCAGATGGCTGAAACCGGTATTTAACAGTTTTTCGCGTGTTTTCGTGTATAAGTGGAAATAGACTATTTTTTCAATAACTCCGTTTTTCTTCATAAATTTAAGTGTTAAACTTCGTTTGAACCTCAATTCTTCACCCTTCGGTCGAAATCGACTTCATATTCGGTCTCCTCGTCCAAAAAAACGCTGCAAAGTCCTTGTCACATGGGTTTATTATTCTACAGAAATGTTTGCTGTACCTAAATTTATTGTTTGTTTCATGTGAAATAATTGAAATAGCTATTTCAGATGGTTTCCACCAATTTTGGCCCCCAAAACACAAATTAGGTAGGTACGATCTTTTTTTTTCTTTAAAATTATCCATGATCATTGGTAGTGCCACTTAATCGTCTTGATCTACGTGTTGAAACTTTTCCTTGTGCTATTCTACAAATTGATGGTGATTTCAGACGATTTCGCAGGTTTTTGCCTCATAAAAAATCAATTTTGGGAGCTGAACATCTGGTACAACCTCAATTTTCCACTCCTTGGCCAAAATCGACCTCATATTCGATCTTCTCGTCCCCAAAAACATGGAAAACGATACCTCAAAAGCTCATTGTGATGAATTTAAAATTCTCATCACGGTGGCGTGGAAGGTGAGTGAGTGAATTTAGGTAAAGGAGAGAGAAGGAGGAAAAGTCGCAGGCGGCTGTAGTCAACCGAACATCTACGACTTTTGGAGGAGGGAGAGGTGGTGTGGAAGGAAGGTGAGGAAAAGTCGCAGGCGGCTGTAGTCAACCGAACATCTACGACTTTGGAGGAGAGAGAGGTGGGTGAGGGAATTTCACCTAGGCGGCTGTAGTCAACCGTTCATCTAGGTGAAGGAGAGGAAAGGAGAGGTCCCTTGTCTAGGCGGCTGTATTCAACCGATCATCTAGACAAGGAGGAGGAGAGAGGAGAGAGGAGGTGAAATTCCCAGGCGGCTGTATTCAACCGATCATCTGGGAGGTAAGGTAAGAGAGAGAAGAGAGAGCTGGTTAGAGGAAGTGTCGAATGAAGCTTGAGCGCCAGGATCCGGGGTTTTATAGTACTTGGGGGCCTCTCCCTCCAGCTCCTTGCTGGGAGCTGGTAGTGGGGCCCCAGGTTGAGTAACCCTGGGTTCTGTCGCCTGTCCCCACTCATATCTTTATTTACGGAGCTTTAGTTTGGCGTTTGGATATTGGTGAGAACTTAATATGATAGGAGTGTTCCCGGGAGGGACTCACGACAGAGGTCCCCCCAGTTTGAACCAATATTGGTGCTGAAGGCGCAAGATGACAGGAGCTGAGGGCTACGGCAAACAAGAGGTGGTCGCTGAAGGCGCAAAATGACAGGAGCTGAGGGCTACGGCAAACAAGAGGAGGAGCTGAAGGCGCAAAGTGACAGGGGCTGATGGCCGATGCAAACAGAGGTTGAGCTGAAGGCGGTCCTTAAAAACTAGAAGTAACATGGTAGATTATAAGTAGGTAGAACATAAGGTAGGTAACATAAGGTAGAATATAAGGTAGATGATAAGTAGGTAGAATAAGTAGGATGAGATGGCGAGAGTATGTACAGTATGATGGGGGCAGTGGTCAGGATCCCTAAACATGTGGCATTTAGGGAAGTGATCGGCAAGGGCGAGATGAGGAGGATGAACAATATTTACAATGATGAGGATGGAGTATGTACAGAGGATGAATGAGTATTTACAGGTGGCGGATGAGTATTTACAGATGACGGAGGAGTATGTACAAAAGATGAAGTAGTATATACAGAAGATACAGAGGTATGTACAAAAGGTGAAGTAGTATATACAGAAGATACAGAGGTATGTACAAACATTTGGTCACTTCGTGGGAGGCGGTTGCGAGGATCCGCCGGCTCCTGGGTGCGGTGTGGCGAGTGGTTGTGTGTGTGTGTGTGTGAGTGTAGTGTGTTGGGGGCAGTCGCCGGCGGCCGACGTGTTGAGGCGGCCACGGAGGGGCCTCGAGTTCCGGTACAGTGCGAGTGGGTTGATGAGACACCAGCACTGTCCCGGAATCTCAAGGCCCCGCCGTGATTGCTCATAGCGGGGCGGGGGACTTGGCCGCCGGGACGAGGGGGGTGTGGGGACGCTCCCTCCGTCCGTTCCGTCGCCCGGGCCGTTTCGTCCCGGCGGGAACTATTGGGGATATCCCCGACGATGGAGGGGAGGGAGGGGGATCGAAGATGGAAAATTGGGGGGGAATTAAAACGGGGGGCTCCGAAATTGGCGGTTGGGCGGGGGGTGTTGGGTTTTTGGATGGTATGGGGGGGTTTTGAAGTTGAATGGTTGAAATTTGAACGGGGGGGGCTGAAATTTGGACGGGGGGGCTGAAATTTGAACGGGAGGCGGGGGAGGCATGAGTTCCGCAAGGCGGAACTCGTGACGGATGGAATCCATCAGGGGGTCGGTTGGGGTGTAGGGGGGGTGTACCCCCGTGGCTTGTGTTACGCGAAATTCGCGTAGAATTCGCCACTGGGGGTACTTCCATCGTCGGGGCCGGGGAGGTAACCCGGAGATCCGTGGCGGAACAAAATAAAGCGGTGTGGTAGGCCCGGGCGAAGGGGGTAGGGGGGAAAGTGGTTCCGGGACAAAAACGTCCCGGAGAATCGCCGCCATTTCCGGATCCGAGTCGAAATCCGGAAACGACGGAGGTGACGGGTGTTGCGGGAAGAGGTGATGGTGCATCGTGAACGGACGGTGGGAGACTGATAGTGTTAGGTGTTGGGGTTAGCACAGGTGCGGGTTTGCACCTGGCTAACGGGACTGTATGTGGTTTGCCGTCAATTAACAGGGTTGCGGTTGTATGTGTTGTGCGAATGACTTGAAAGGGCCCGGCGTAAAGTGGTTGGAAAGTTTTATGGATGCCGGGCTCTTTCAGGTACATGTGTGTTGTGGTGAAAAATCGTTTGGGATAAGTGGTGTCGTTTGTCGGTGTTGTTGAGTGTAGTGGTTCCCTGTTAATTGACGGTGTGTGGTGTGGAGTGAAAATATCGGCCGGTAAGCGTAGCGGGTCTTTAAAGGCGTTTTGTGCGGGGCTAGTTTGGTCTGAAGGACGGGCGGATGTTCGAAGGCTGAGTAATATGTAGGGGAGAGATTTTGTCCAGGAAGGGGAATTTGTCGATGTAGAAATGGCCTGTTTCAGGACCGAGTGCCACCGCTCTATTTTCCCGTTGGATTGGGGATGGTATGGGGTAGTGTGAATTTTGTGGATGCCGAGGGAACGTAGTAAATCGGAAAAGTGGGCGGACTCAAACTGCCTCCCTTGATCGACCGTGACTGTCCGCGGACAACCGTAACGGCTAACCCATTGAGAAAGGAAAGCCGCTGCGACGGTGTCCGCGGTGATGTTTGAGAGTGGGATGCATTCCACCCAGTTGGTGGCACGGTCGATCATCGTGAGGCAGTATTTTTTCCCCTCGGACGGGGGAAGGGGGCCCACTAAATCCAGATGAACGTGTTCCCACGGCAGGGAGTCGGGAATGGTTTGAGGTGGGACATGGGGGTGGGCCGAGACCTTAAACCGCTGACACTTCTGGCACCCCAGAACCCAGTTACGAATATCTGTGTTCATGTGGGGCCAGAAGTACCGCGTTTTGATAAGGTCCCGGCTAGCCCGAATGCCGGGATGGTGAAGGGAGTGATAGTGGAGGAACAACTGCCGCCTCAGCTCCGGTGGGACGTAAGGGCGAGGTGTATCGGCCGTTACGTCGCACCAGAGGTCGAGGGGCGGCAGCTGTTCCAATTTGGAGGCGGAAATGAGATTGGAGAGGGCAGGGTCGGAATGTGGAGTTTGCTTTGATTTGATGGATTGAGGGGAAGGGAATGGCAGTAACTCCGCCACCGGCGCCGGGATAGGGGTGGGTCGGGAGAGTGCGTCCGCCACGCAGTTGTCGGCCCCCGGCAGATATCGTATATCGGACGTGAACTGTCCGATAAACTCGAGCTGCCGGAGGCGACGCGGGGAGGCGGACTTGCGATTTTGAAGGAGGGCGTGGGTCAGGGGCTTGTGGTCTGTAATGACAGAGAACTGCCTGCCCTCCACGAAGTCACGAAAGTGCTTTATGGCTTCGTGGATGGCGAGGAGTTCTCTGTCGAAGGTAGAGTAGTTTTTCTGTGTGGGGGATAAGGTTTTAGAAAAGAAGCCAATGGGTTGGGGGGTGGCGCCGGTGTGCTGTTGGAGCACTGCCCCGATGGCCCAATCGGACGCATCGGTAGTGATGGAAAGGGGAGCGTGAGGGTCGGGGTGGGCTAATAGAGCGGCGTCTACTAGGTCCTGTTTGCAAATTTTGAAGGAGGCGGAGAGTTGGGGGGTCCAGGTGATGGGGCGGTTATCATTTTTTTTGGAGGGTTGGGGAATGGCGTGTATGAGTGGTTGTTGATGTTGAGCGGCGTGTTTTATGTGTCTACGGTAAAAATTGAGCATACCCAGGAAGCGGCTGAGCTCGGTGACCGTGCGGGGTTGCGGGAAGTCAATAATCGCGTGGACCTTGTCCGGGAGGGGTGTGATGCCGTCCGAGGATACTTGGTGGCCGAGGCAGCGGACGGAGGGTTGGCCGAGGACACATTTGTCTGTGTTGACTAGGAGGCCTTCGGTGGAAAAGATGTTGAGGACTTGCTGTAGGTGGGCGAGGTGTTCTTCCTGGGTCTTGGAGGCGATCAGTATATCGTCGAGGAAGCAAAATACGAAAGGCAGGCCTCGCAAGATACTGTCCATATACCGCTGCCAAGTTTGCGCCGCGTTCCTTAATCCGAAGCCCATCTTCACATATTCAAATAACCCGAACGGGGTAATTATAGCGGTTTTCGGGACGTCGGGGGGGTGGATGTTGATGTGATGGAACGCTCGCGAAATATCAAGGGTGGAAAAGATAGTGGCGCCATGGAGATGTGACGAAAAGTCACGCAGGTGGGGGACATTATAGAGGTCCGGTGTGGTTTTCGAGTTGAGCCGCCGGTAGTCCCCGCAGGGGCGGATATCCCCATTGGGCTTCTGGACGATGTGGAGCGGAGAAGCCCAAGGGGATTTTGAGGGGCGTATGATACCGTCGGCGATGAGTTTGTCGAAGTGTTGGCGGGTCTTCGACAACTGAAGGGGATGTAGGCGGCGGGCTTTTGCGGTGATGGGTGGTCCTGTGGTCTCAATATGGTGCTGGACAGTGGAGATGTGTGCAGAGGGGCGGCGCTGGGGACGGTAGTTGAGGAGGAGGCGTTCAAACTGTGTTGGGGGGTGGTTGATGGCGTGAATGAATCCGGGTATGGGTGTTTTGGTGGCGGGGTCGATCAGGCGCGCGTTCCGGACGTCGACCTGGAGACCGAAATAGGCAAGAAAATCGGCCCCCAGGATCGCCTTCTCCACGTCCGCCACGGTAAACTCCCACTCGTACGCGAGCCCGCTCATATGAACTGAGGAGCGGTACGTCCCGTACGAGGGGATGGTGGTACCGTTGGCGGCGTAGAGAAGCTGCCGGTAGCAGCGCGCCTGACGACGGAGGATGTTGTTGGGGAATATCGACAGCGCCGCCCCCGTGTCCACCAGGAAAGGAACATTAGTTTTCCTGCAGCGCAGGAAAAGTCGCTGGTGGGTCGGTAGGGCGTTGTGTTTGATGGCGGAGGTAGGGACGTGTGGTGGCGGTGGCAGGTCCTCCGCGAAGGAGACGCGGGGCGGTTTGTTGCTGTTCCGGAGGGGGGGAACGGTGGGGTCTGTAGGGGGTTTGGCTGGTTTGGTAGGAGGTGGCTTCGCTCTGGTCCGGGGGGGAGGGGAACGGTAGCGGCCGGTTGAGTGGTGGCCGGAGGGGGTTGTGCCCTGGAGGCGGGTTTGGAGGGTCCGTTCCGAGGTGGGGGAACGGAAGCGGCGGCGTGAGTGGCGGCCGGAAGGTTGGTTGCCCTTGTGGCGGGCGGGGAGGTTCCGTTCCGAGGTGGGGGAACGGCAGCGGCGGCGTGAGTGGCGGCCGGAAGGTTGGTAGCCCTGGTGGCGGGCGGGGAGGTTCCGTTGCGGTGGTGGTGGGGTGAGGGGTTCGGCGGCGCTGTAGGCGCGGCCGGGAGGTTGGCTGCCGTGGCGGCGGCGTAGGAGGGGTAGCGTGGCTTGGTGGTGGTGGCTGTGTGATTGCGGGCGGGGGGGGTATGTGCATGGTCCCCCCCGTGTTGGCGAGGAGGGGGGCCCGCCGGATTTACCGGCGGGCGGCTGCGTTTCCCTGCTTAGGGGCGAAGGAGCAGGGGGGTTGGCACTTGCGGGCCTCCCCACCGAAGTTTACGTGATAGAAACAACGGTGGGGGGGGTCCGCAGGGAGGTAGTCGGTTGTGGTGGGGCGGGCCGAGTTGGATGCGCGCGCAGCTGCTGGGGACCGTCCTCTGCGCTGGTGGGGAGGGGATGCGTTGCGGCGCTCGGGTGAGCGCTGGCGGTGGCGGTCGGCGGACGAGTCGCGTCGGCGATCCGCCGAAAGGGGTCGACGTCCGTCGAGGGAGGGTGCCCGGCCGCGGTCCCGGGATTTTGTGCGGTCCCGGAACGGCGGGGGGTGGCGCGGTGTACGCACCTCACCGACGGCGGCCGCAGCGGCCAAGTCGTGCACGGTGTCCGCGAGCCGTAGGAGGGGCTCGTCGGGACCGTCGAGATGGCTGGCAAGGGCCATCTGGATGGGGTGGGGAAGGGCACGTAACCAGAACGTGCGTGCGATGTCGGCGGTCATAATCCCCTGCAGCTGGTGTCGCAGCCGTCGGTAGTGGTGGGAGGGCTTCTGGTCGCCGAGGTGTTGAGGTTGGGAGAGGGCGGCGACTCGGGCGATCTTCGACGGCTGGTAGGTGTTGATGAGGCGGCTGCGGAGGTCGTCGTACGCAGCGGCGGCGTCGGGGGAGATATCAGAGGTCTGCAGCAGGATCTCGTAGGGCAGTAGCGAAATGATCCGGGAATATCGGGTTTTCTGGCTGCGGATGTTGGCGGCCGAAAATGCTGCGTCCACTTGGAAAAACCAAAGTGCCGGGTCGTGCGTGTAGAAGGGGGGCAGCGACAGAGGGAACGCAGCGGACGCCGTCATGACGTTGGCGGCGGCTGCGGCCGTAGCGGCGGCGGCGGCGGCGGTGTCCGATGTCGCAGAGGTCGGCGGGGAGAGCGTGGAGAAAGGGTTGTCGGCCAATGCGTCGGATGTCGCAGCGGCGGGCGGCTGCAGAGTGGCTGGTCGCAGGAGCGGCGGCGTCGGTGAGTTCGGGTCCATTTCTGTAACTAAAATTCAAAAATTTGACGTGGTTTTGAATTTGGAAATTCGCAATCGGCGGGAGCGGTGGTGCGTTGAGTTGAGAGTTGAGTGGTGAGGTTTGGGCCAAGAATTGCGAATTTACACTGACTGGTTGAAATTTTGAATTTAAAATTGGGGACACCGAACTGTTTGACTGGGGCGACACATGAGGTGGGAAGGTGGGAAGGAAGAAGGTTGAGTGAACGTCGGGTTCACCACTGTGATGAATTTAAAATTCTCATCACGGTGGCGTGGAAGGTGAGTGAGTGAATTTAGGTAAAGGAGAGAGAAGGAGGAAAAGTCGCAGGTGGCTGTAGTCAACCGAACATCTACGACTTTTGGAGGAGGGAGAGGTGGTGTGGAAGGAAGGTGAGGAAAAGTCGCAGGCGGCTGTAGTCAACCGAACATCTACGACTTTGGAGGAGAGAGAGGTGGGTGAGGGAATTTCACCTAGGCGGCTGTAGTCAACCGTTCATCTAGGTGAAGGAGAGGAAAGGAGAGGTCCCTTGTCTAGGCGGCTGTATTCAACCGATCATCTAGACAAGGAGGAGGAGAGAGGAGAGAGGAGGTGAAATTCCCAGGCGGCTGTATTCAACCGATCATCTGGGAGGTAAGGTAAGAGAGAGAAGAGAGAGCTGGTTAGAGGAAGTGTCGAATGAAGCTTGAGCGCCAGGATCCGGGGTTTTATAGTACTTGGGGGCCTCTCCCTCCAGCTCCTTGCTGGGAGCTGGTAGTGGGGCCCCAGGTTGAGTAACCCTGGGTTCTGTCGCCTGTCCCCACTCATATCTTTATTTACGGAGCTTTAGTTTGGCGTTTGGATATTGGTGAGAACTTAATATGATAGGAGTGTTCCCGGGAGGGACTCACGACACTCATGTTACCAACATGTTGCTAAAACGCAAAAAGTACCTATTTTTACACACATTTTCACTCACAACACTCCTGGGTATATTCCGATCGGGCTGAAAAGTTTCGGGACACAACTAGGGCCCAAATAGAGCATGTGTGCGAAAGAACGACTTTTTTAGACCGAAAATGAAGCCTGTACACGTGATACGGCGGACGGCGGACGGCGTACGGCGGACGGACATTGCATTTTGGTTTATTATTCTGTGAATAATACACCTATGTATTCGCTCAGCAAAAAATTTTTATAACACCCCCTCAAACTTTTTTCTTTTCCGTTTCAAGGTGCGTAGATTCCAAAAATGCAATGTCCGTCCGCCGTCCGCCGTACGCTGTATCACGTGTACAGGCTTCATTTTAGATCTAAAAAAGTCGTTCTTTCGCACACATGCTCCATTTGGGCCCTAGTTGTGTCCCGAAACTTTTCAGCCCGATCGGAATATACCCAGGGGTGTTATGAGTGAAAATGTGTGTAAAAATAGGTACTTTTTGCGTTTTAGCAACATGTTAGTAAAATGAGCTTTTGAGGTATCGTGTTCCATGTTTTTGGGGACGAGAATGCCGAATATGAAGTCGATTTTGGCCAAAGACGCGGAAATTGAGGTTTTACCATTGGTTCAGCTCCCAAAATTGTTTTTTTTTAGTCAAAAACCTGGAAAACTGTCTGAAATCACCATCAATGTGTATACTAACATTAGAAAAAGTGTAAACAGCTGAATCAAGACCATTAAATCGCACTACCAATGATCAAAGATGATCCGGGGGAAAAAAAAGTGTACCTATTTCATGTTTTGGGGGCCAAAATTGGTGGAAATCATCAGGAATAGCTATTTCAATCATTCCACATGAAAGAAACTATAAATTTAACTGCCAACAAGAATGTCTAGAACTCCAATAGAATAATAAACCCATGTGACAAGGACTTTGCAGCGTTTTTTGAATCTACGCACCTTGAAACGGAAAAGAAAAAAGTTTGAGGGGGGATTATAAAAATTTTTTGGTGAGCGATTACATAGGTGTATTATTCAGAGAATAATAAACCAAAACATAGAAAACGATACCTCATGTTACTAAAACACCAAAACAAACCCTACTTTTACACCCATTTGTCACCCAAAACACCCTTGGGTATATTCCGATCGGGCTCCAAAGTTTTGCGACACAACTAGGGCCCAACTGGAGCCTGTGTGCGAAAGAACGAATTTTTAGACCGAAAATGATGCAGTTATGCGTGATATGGCGGTGGACATTACGTTCTGGTTTATTATTCTGTGAATAACGGTTTTGGTTTATTATTCTGTGAGTAATACACCTATGTATTCGCTCAGCAAAAAATTTTTATAACACCCCTTCAAAATTTTTTCTTTTCCGTTTCAAGGTGCGTAGATTCCAAAAATGCAATGTCCGTCCGCCGTACGCCGTCCGCCGTATCACGTGTACCGGCCTCATTTTCAGTCTAAAAAATTCGTTCTTTCGCACACATGCTCCACATGGGCCCTAGTTGTGTCCCGAAACTTTTCAGCCCGATCGGAATATACCCAGGGGTGTTATCAGTGAAATGTGTATAAAAATAGGTACTTTTTGTGTTTTAGTAACATGTTAGTAAAATTAGCTTTTGATGTATCGTTTTCCATCTTTAAGGGGACGAGAAGACCGAATATGAAGTCGATTTTGACCAAGGAGTTGAAAATTGAGGTTGTACCAGATGTTCAGCTCCCAAAATTGATTTTTTATGAGTCAAAAACCTGCGAAATCGTCTGAAATCACAATCAATTTGTAGAATAACACTAGAAAAGTGTCAACACGTGGATCAAGACGATTAAATGGCACTATCAATGATCAAAGATAATTTGGAAAAAAAAGAGCGTACCTAATTCAAGTTTTGGGGGCCAAAAATGGTGGAAACCATCAGAAATAGCTATTTCAATTATTTTACATGAAAGAAACAATAAATGAACAGCCAACATCTCTGTAGGTATGTCCAGTAGAATAATAAACCCATGTGACAAGGACTTTGCAGCGTTTTTCATTTAGTTTCAAGGTAGATTCCAAGAATGCAATGTGCGTCCGCCATTCGCCGTATCACGTATACCGGCTTCATTTTCGGTCTATAAAATTCGTTCTTTCGCACACATGCTCCATTTGGGCCCTAGTTGGGTCCCGAAACTTTGCAGCCCGATCGGAATATACCCAAGGGCTTTATGAATGATAAATGGGTGTAAAAATAGGGTTATGTGGGGTTTTATTAACATGAGCTTGTGAGGTATCGTTTTCCACGTTTTTTTAGGACGAGGAGACCGAATAAGAAGTCGATTTTTACTAAAGAGTGGAAAATTGAGGTTTTAACGAATTTTCAGCCTCAATTTCACGTTAATTTTGGTCTAAAATCGTCGTTCTTCCGCACACAGTTTTGGTCCCCATTTGGGTCCTAGTTGTGCTCCGAAGCTCGGCAGCCCGGTCGGAATACACCCATGGATGTTATGAAGGAAAAATAGATGTACAAATAGGGCTTTTAGAGGGTTTTTAAAGGTTTTAGCGAACATGAGCTAATGAACCAAAAACCTTGAATTTCATTGCTTTCTCAGTTTTTGAACATTTCAACCCCTGAGTGCCATATTTTGGGCGAAAGTTCCTTATCCGTTTTTAGAAGAGAAAATTTGAATTACGAGGAGAATTAAAGAAATTTGTAAACCCAATAAATTTGTCATGTAAAATTTTCTGTAGCCGACATTTACGACGAATCTAGCGGTTGTATGTAAAAATAAAATATATATAAAAAACTTCATGGCTTTATACATAACATAGTAAGTACCTACCTAATAAAATGTATGCAATCAAATGCGCATGTTGTAGTATGTTATGACAGGTGTGGATGTATGATTAGTTTATGAGGTTGTATGATCATTTGATTGCTCGTGAACCAATACTAGGCTGTGAAACTGTTTGAGGGGGTAATGATAATCTAGAAGCCATATAATAAATACACCGTATATTGTATTTATGTACTGACATAATCGGACGTTGAAAAATGCATACTACATGATGATAGTTCTTCAAACTATCACTTCAAAAAATATCCATACTTGGATGTAATTATATTATAGTAACCAAACCACCGCTGAGACAAATAATAGAGTTGTGAGATTGTTGAGGGTTGATCAAAAGATGGAAATAAACTATGCCAACATGTCGAAAATTCAGCTGTGAGAACTCAGTTGTTATATATTCATTTGCTATTGAAGTTCAGCGTATCCCTAACCGCACACTTAATTGTCCTAGAGATGAGAAAATCAAATTCTCGAAACTTTGGCATAACTCATCTCTCAATGGGATCTTTTGATGGACCCTTAAAAATCTCACTACACTGCAACCCAGTACCACGCCCCAATACATAGTCTGTCTGCACCTAATCAAACTAGAACGTGAAAATTAAAAAAAAAAGTTCAAATGTGAATACTATAGGTGCTTCCCATGGCATAGGTACCATATCATGCTGCATAATCTCATCTACCATGAAATAAGCTGTATTCACAAATAACATTCTGAATACTGCGGTGCCAGATTTCCATTACACCATACGATACTACCATACCACGCAATCGTACCTGTTGTACAACATGTTTATGTAATTGTAAACTAAGGTGGTTCAGCGCCGAAAGGACGAATCAGCAAGACACTAATTGCGTTTGGGCTGTACGTTAGTGAGCTAGTGAACTGAACATAAAACCATAAGCAATGCCTATCAAAAACCAAGGCATGGCTACAAAACTCTCCACTGGAAAAATCTTCAGTGGAGCATAATAGGTACCACTAGAGCCCGAAAGAATAGCATCTCATCTCGGAGGTAAGATGTTCAACCAACTACCAGCAAATTGTAATGACAAACTTAAGGAAGAGTTCAACGATGAGCGATTTCCGAAAACAAGCTGTAGGTCAAATTTAAGTTTTTGTGGATCAATGTATTAAGTATTAAGTAGTTAAGTAGTAAGTAAGTATTAAGTATTAAGTATTAATCTAATATATGAATGCCTGATATGTTAAAGTATTCAACTAGTACTTCGTCACAATATTATTGTGACGAAGTACTATCGAATGTTCACGGGAACAGTTACGTGTAGCACTGCTCCAAGTAGCTGTCACAGCTCCATGTAACTGTTCCCTTGTCGTTGTGCGTGAAAATCGTTGTTTTTGTAATGGTAAATGTTTTTTGTCGCGCTTTTGTGATAAAATATTGTTTTTATTTGTTTCTGTAAATATTGTGATAATTATGGTGATCAAAATGGAGGTATTTGACAACGATATAAACTTCATCCGTAGACCCACGATGTGGATGACAACGGACGGCAGCAACAAGTCCTATTAAGGGGACGGCTCCCCTAGGCCCACTCCTCCGAATGACCATAGCCTCAGATTGAACGAATGACTTGGGTTGTTGATGTCTCCGCAGAGTCCACCGCACAGGAAAATAAGGTCTATGAGACTGTTCGAGTCTCCCAGGGCTTTTATCAAGTCCAAGTCGGGTCTACAGTTTACTTCCACTCCTCCTCAGTCATGGGCCCAAAGAACGACTCCGCGAACTAGAACTGCTCCCCACAGGATGCAGAGATCTGATCTGGGATTCAGCGGGCAGGTACGGGAATCGTTCTCACTGAGTCAGGCAATATGGTCACCTCTGGATGTGATCGACTCTTCCTGACCGCTCCACTAATTAATCCCGTATGACCAAATAATCTGTGAAAAAGGCGGAGGATTCCGTTCGTTGGATATGTTCACAAGAATAATCGTGATTTAAAGAGTGATTCTATTTGAGAAAATTTTGTCGCTCCACCTGTTAAGGAAAGACACCCAGCTCCATCTCCCCTTGATTACTCATTTCATCAATTAGCAGTTCAATCCCTTCACGGTTAATAATTGAATACTCGGGTTCTTGCTGTCTTTGTCTCCTCCTTAGTTCATTTGGAGCCATCCAATTACTAAATTGCCAAAAATAAATCAAGAAAATATTATTTCTCTACAGATATTCTCAGTAGAAATTTTCTCTGTAGAAATTTCTCTGTAGAAAAATTTCTCTGTAGAAAAATTTCTCTGTAGAAAAATTTCTAAAAATAAATCAAGAAACATTATTTCTTTATAGAGCGTAAGGTACAAACTTGTATTACCTATATAAAAAATTGAAATCTAGGATATCAGAATTCTCCAAAACGGAAAAGAATAGATAATTTTCCGAAAATCTTTGAACTAAAAATTTTGGACCCATTGAAACAGTTTACATTCTTTAAAACCCCGCAAAAAGAAAGAAAATGGCTATCTACATTGTAGTGGTTTGAATGAGATGAAGGTAGCGGTGAGGTATGAGAGAGAGTGTGAGTGATGCGGATCCAACGTGTAAAAGGTTAACACCTATAGCAAAGCCAGTGAGGTTACCAACACTAAAGACGCTAGAGGGATTTTCCCAGTGGTTGCCACCGGAGGCCTGTTGTCACCAGGCTGGTTCCACCTAACTGAGATCTTGTAGGTAAAAGAGGGGGAGGTGTGAGAGAAGAGAGAGATAAGTCATGGACTTGGTTTGAGCGTAGAATGAGGTAACATGATAAAACCCTGTCCACTCTCCCCCAGTCCCTCAACGACATTTAAGGGATGGTGGGAGAGCCCAGGAATTACCTGAGTCCCGTCAGGTACGCCACCTCACTCGTTCGGGTTTATTATTTGTACAATCTTGAATATTACAAGGAGTGATGTTCTGGGAGGATATCACGACATACATGAAACTGCTTACCCTTCAGAATTTCATTCCTTCATTTTAATGGGTCTGAACAACACATGAGAAGGTAACGACGTGTAATACTGTAGTACAGCTGGAGTACTGTACGACACTGTGTAGCAGTATAGCGCCACTTTCATGTAGTCATATAGTGACGCAGTGTACCATAATTTATTCGTTTTCGATGCATTCCTCATTATGTATAACTGAATGAGTTCAAACTGTTTATCCAGCCAACTTCTATTATTAGGCGAAACTTCGCTATTTCTATGATCAGTTTGTGATGAATGAAAATATGGCAGGAGTTGACAGAACTCGATGCAAGTTATCAACGAACGATTATATTTCAAGAGTAATACAAAATATGCAAAATGCTGTATGAAAAAAAGGTACAAAACAAAGGGTAGTTGAAATTGAATTCAAGTTCTATTGTAAACTTAGCTGAAGTATTCACTTAGTTTTCTACCTATGTATTTGCAGCTGAATTTTGGGTAAATTTTGTCACAAAATAGGTCTCTTCAAGAGGGAAAATTTGATCAATAAGTATAATATTTAAACAGAACCACGTTCAGTCAGAAAATGGAAGATTGAAAATCTGAATTAAGAGGGTTACGTAACAGTACATACGAGTACATAGAAAAATAAGGTATTTTACGAATTATTTAAGAAAATGATATAAGGGGTGTCAGGGTTAAGGTACCACCGGCCAGGGGTCGATTCTAAAACTGATTTTTAATAAAAAGTTTTCTATTAAATTCTTTCTTTTGACAGCTTATAATCCGAATTTTCACTTCTAAGATTTTTTTCTTGTTTTCGACTTTGTCACTAAAATGGCCATAACCCGCTTAATTTAAGGACTAAACCAAATGTGATTATACCATCGGAAAGAAAATTAAATTTCCCATCTCCCTGATGTTAAATACATTTTTGAAACAGAATTCCATGGGTGAAAAATAAACCGGAAAATCAAACTTTGTAAAATCTTGGAAATTTTCTGTTTTATCAAACGTTTGTGGTTCTTATTGATTCTACCTGCTTTTTTTTCTCAGTGACGACCTTAACCCTGACAGCCCGTATAACTAATTCAACGTTGAAATAGTCAACACTGCAAACGCAAACTTTCAAGCATACGCAGATAATACGAAAACGTGGTCGAGAGCAACTTGATGGTCCAAATGGAAACAAACTGATAATATTTCTAGCAAAATTTAGAGCCCTAAAATCGTCATAGTACTTTTATTCAAGTGTTTGATTTCCAGTTTAAATTACTGTTCTGAAATTTTAGCATCAAAAGTATTTCACTTCAAACCTGCATTTATTTGGCCTTGTTAGATTTTAGAAGTAGGAACATTATCATGCTAACATTTTAATTATTTGCATCCAAAGCCAATGTGACAAATCACACATCTGAAGAAAAAATACGGAAATGTAGATCCCTTCATAGTAATTTATGGTAAACATATAAGTTAATGTCTGGCCTTAGTAAAGTATTTCAAGATCGACTAGCTTTTAGGAAAATGACTTTCCTTCACAACATGAGGAACAAGTTTAGACTGCTCTAGAAAAATACAGCCATAGTTTTTTTTCACTAGGTATATCTGTTAGTTTTTATCCAAGTAAATCACGATGAGTTTTCATTGAATTGAGGCTTACAGAGGGGAAGTTTCAAGTACAAGTAAAGATATTCTTCGTCATTTTTTATGGGTTTTAATTTAATTTAGGTATGTGTAATAATTAGATGAATTAATATAGGTGCAGTATCAAGTAATGTGGAGATTATAATATTATGCCATTGTTTGCAAACAATGTAAAATGTAGTATGGAAAAAGAAAGGCGATTGAGTAATCTTTGAGTAGTGTAAATTGGGTTTTTTATCTATGAAATTGTTGCGGAACAATTATTATAGTCTGACTTTTTCTGTATTGAAATATGGGATATTGTTATGGGGTAGCACTTTAAATATCATTTAAGGCGTGTACAAGTTATTGAAAACGCTATAATTAGAATAATCCTCAATAAGCCGGCTAGGTACCATTCTTCACTTTTATATGATGAATTGAATGTATTCAACACAAAACAAATATTCCTGCTTGAATCCTGTGTCCACATCTATAAATCAGGAATTGATGATAACGATCTACATGCTAATTCCAGCACCAGGCATCGCTAACAAATGTAAAACAGCCAAGATCTAGGTAATACCAAATTTTTCAAGCGTATTTCCTGCAATAGGTCTTTAAACTTTTTCTATGAAAATAAAATTAATACCACTTCATATAAATGGACACACATCCACACCTCACATTAAGCAGTGTATTAAATTTATTTGATATTGTTCACTTTTGGAATTGTCTTTTTGTTCTACGTAGCTCTTTTTGAACCTGATAGATTTTGAACTGTTGCTCCATTTTGTTTCTGCGTATTAATATTTTTTAGATCTTAAGTTTTCTATGTTCTCTAAAGGCTAATAGTTGAAATTATATCTTTTGAAGTTTATTTGCATTTTTCGATGGCTAACGAACTCCACCTGAGAGCATAAGTTCTTGAAACTTATAATGAAGAACGCTTTGTACCTATATTGTTGTAGCAAATTTTAATTTTAGTTAAGAATTTGATTTTAATTCATGTGAAGAATTTCTCTAATTTTTTTATACTCTATTTCGCTAAATAAACAAATTCTAATTCTAATTCTAAATATTTCTCCCCTCGAGCTTCTCCGCCTAAGTTCAGTTCAATGTATATTTAACCTGCATCAGTTCAATATATATTTAAACTTAGCCCAGTAGGACTGAAGAACATGAAAGTAATTTACCATTTAAAAACAAATCCTCTCTCCCCATAATGATGTAGGTACCTACTGTCAGTTTGAGATATCCTTCAACTTCTTTGTTTTTCTATTTTTTTTAGCGTATCTATTCAATACGTGTGTAAAACTAGATGAAGTAATACGTGTACAGTCCCAAGTTACTTAGAAATTACATACAATCGTAACAAAATATGTACCTGCTGTAAAAATATTATGGAAAAAGAAGCGAGAGAGTCAATAAGAGAGGAAGTAAGAGGTCGAGAGGGTAGTGAAGAGTCGTTGTTTGAGTTGTGTAAATATTCGTGTTGGACCGGGGATTGGCATATTTAGCTATCATCAGACCCCTCTGTAAGATAAGGAACAGGAATTCATAATAATTATCATCAAAACAAATCTCATCTCACACTTCTCAACCATAATAATAATTTATTATATCACTTCAATAAAAGTCAACTTATCGTTATGAGTGAGACTAATTTACTATTTGAAGAGAAGTCAGTGCTAAGAACTTGGGCGTTTTGGAAATCCCCCCTCCCACCACCGTAACGACTTAACTAAACCTGAAATAGCACATTATGCAAACCCTTAATTACTCTAATAAAATAATCATAGCTAATTATAATAAGCTTGCAAAACCTATATCCAACATGCTAATCAGAATTCATCGAGATGGATTGGGTTTCGCTCAGTCCTTTTTATGGATCGGAAAGAGTATCTACATTAGTCAAATCTCATACTTCACAGCCTTAATCACATCATATTAAAAATATGAAAGTTTATAACTTAAAAATACTTCGTAATTTTTTGAAAAATTTATGTCTTACCGAAATGCATCAAATTAGATTATATGCTATTGTAATGAAATTAATCTAAATTATACAAGGGAAAAAGGAGTGAGAGAGTGGATGAGAGAGAAACGAAGGGAGGAGAGGGAAAAGAAGATATGAGTCGTTGTGTAAATATTTTTGTGGAACCCGGTATTCGATTATTTAGCTATCATCAGAACCTTCAGTAACTCATCAATCAAATTTGATATTTTGTACACCTTAACCTCAGTCATCGTTTTGATATTTTACAGTCCCCGATCCCATTAACGACTTAAACCAGAAAAACTGTTTTAATTTCAACTGAAGATACTATCATATCAGGTTTTTCTCCTTTCATTTTAATATCTTCATGTGCGTAAGGTGCGCATTATCAATTAACTTGGTGATTATAAGCCATTGATAGCAAAATATGTGAAACATAGTAGATATCGAAAAAGAAAGGTGATTCTTTTTCGACACGCCACTGGCTCGAATATGGAGTAGGCAACAACTTTTGGAACGTGGGATGTTGAAAGTTTGAGTTTTTATGGATCAAAAATCCCTGGTGGTGATACGAGTAGAATGATAAATTATTTGAGAAGTTCTAAAAAATGTTGAAGGAGCGAAAAATGGTATTTCAAAATTAAACCCCACGGAAAATATCGGTTGGATATGGTATGAAGAAAGTGGTTGGAACTGATTGGTGGGGTAGCGGGAGGTCAGAGGACAAGGATCAGGAAAAACTAAATCTAAGGTTATATTTGAATTCTTCTGCTCTCATTTGGTTGGAACTATGTTATCCAGTACCCTCGACAACACCCAGAAAACATGAAACTCCTATGGCCGAAAATTTTGAAATGTAAGTACTTCTGTTTTTAGTATTTTCCATGTTATGGGTGATTAATCAGTTCTCATTTCCATCGTCCGTTTTATTCGATGGTTCTGTCAATACTCATCGGAGGCTGTTCAGTATTGTCAGCCTACTCAGATGGAGTACGAGAGTTGAACTTGTTGGAAGATGTCGGGTTGGTTGGTCTTCTGCTACTCACCTATACTGCTGGTGTGACCATTTCGACTGACCCATTCACGTAGGGTCTTCGTTGAGGCTTTTCGAGGTACGGCCTCTCCTGCTTCTTCAATTTCAGCGGTTTGGGCGGCACCATGGACACGATCTTTACGAGGTCTCGCTTCTTCATCGGCTTGTCGAAGAACTTGTGGTGGATCTGCATCCAAGCCGTATGCCGCGACTTGGGATTGTAGGACAGGCAGGCCGTCGTCACCCAGTCGTGCAGCCTTGATTTTCTGCCATACTGCTTGTACAAAAACACGAAAGCATTCGAGAAATCATACATCTCATACGTGATGTCACCGCTCAAAAATATAGCCGTCACTCCGACCGCCCAGATATCTGCTCGACACGTCAGGGATGTGGGCGACACCAATTCTGGAGCTCTGAACATCAACGTGGTGACGAGCTCGGGGGATTTGTCATAGAAAGTTCTAGTAGAACCGAAGTCTGACAGAACAGCATTGCCGTCCTCTCTCAGCAAAATATTGCCGGGCTTGATGTCACAATGGATGAACCCGGTGTGGTGCATGTACATCAACCCCCCGAGTACATCCAACATCAGTGACGCGATCATTCTGTCCGAGAACAGTTTAGGCGTCCTCCCATTGTCCCTCGTCTTGATGTCTTCCAAAGATCCAAAACGATAGTAGTCAAGTACTATCCATAGTTCGGTGTTAAAAGTCAACGAAGAATGGTAAGTTAACAAATTGGGATGATGTAGTTGCCTCATAATGTCGAGTTCCCTGGCCGCAACGTCAGAGCCCTTCCTCGGATTTATATTTCTTTTGATTGCGTAAAAGTTATTATTTTTCACGCATTTTGCCAGGTTAACGATCGCGTTTCCCCCTTTGCCGATGACGTCGTAGATTTCGAAGTCCAAATCCGATTTCATAGGCGACTCTGTATTTCTTCGCCTATCATTTTCGCTCGCCTCGATCATTCCGGACGAATTCGAGCCCACCCTTATCCTTTTCATCTGCAATATAAAAAGAAGTGACTCATTCAATGGAAAGATTTAGAAACACGATATTTTTGTACTTTAAAAAACGCAAAATTAATTATATGTTGGCACAAAAATGTAGAGGTTATGTGGGGCCGAATGAATTTTTTGTTATCAATCAAGTGCTCAATCAAAACTTTTCTCAAAACAGGCCAAAATCAACCGTGGTGGACGTAACCGTCTCATCTCATCGAACTTAAATGGGCTGAATTCCGATGATATTCTCTGCAGAGGTTTTTTTTGAGCGCCAACTTATTTAACTTAACAACCGACCACATTTTTTTAGTTCTTCCAAAAAACCATAGAATCTAACAGAGAAAAAGTGAATGTTGAAAAATTAAAAGATATTAAAAAGAGTGTACTGAAACTCTAAAGTTTGAAAAATCGACGAAATTTCATAAAATACATTTTTTTCAAAATCTATCTCAATTTTTTCTCAAACCCCAAGAAAAACGAGCGAGCATGGATATGACAAAACGATTTGAAGCTCGAATGCTCGCCTATCAAAATCCGTAAGAAAACGGAAAATAAACGGATGATATGATGAGCATGATGTTTGTGGATCGAGAATCACAAAAAAAAAACGCTGCAAAGTCCTTGTCACATGGGTTTATTATTCCATTATTTTATTGGTCTGCAGAAATGCTGGCTGATTATTTATTGTTTATTTCATGTAAAATAATTGAAATAGCTATTTCTGGTGGTTTCCACAAATCTTCTTCTTTCCTTGGTCAAAATCGACTTCATATTCGGTCTTCCCGTCCCCAAAAACATGGAGAACGATACCTCAAAAGCTCATTATTTACTACTATGTTACTAAAACACAAAAAGTACCTATTTGTATACACATTTTCACTCATAACTCCCTTGGATATATTCCGATCGGGCTGAAAAGTTTCGGGACACAATTAGGGCCCAAATGGAGCATGTGTGCGAAAGAACGATTTTTTTAGACCGAAAATGAAGCCTGTAGACGTGATACGGCAGACGGCGGACGGACATTGCATTTTTGGAATCTACACACCTTGAAACGGAAAAGAAAAAATTTTGAGGGGGTGTTATACAAATTTTTTGCTGAGCGAATACATAGGTGTATTATTCACAGAATAATAAACCAAAAAACGGTAAAAATCGCCCGGAATTAAAATGAAATCACCAAAAGTGGTAGGTGACTTATGACAGAAAAATGCGATTTCCATAGCCAGGCCATATCTTTTCTCACAAGGTGGGCATATATTGAGTTTTTGTTCTCCAAAACTGCTGTTAAAAAGACAAAAAAAATCCCCCTCATGTTCTGCATGGAATTCAAATGTCACTTTTTTGCGCACATGCGCAGGCTGAAAACCTGCGTAACGCACACCTTAATAATTGTTTTGAATTTCTTTCTCTGGAATCGTGGAATCCAAATATGCAACAAAAATAAATGTTTATTGCGTGTTTGGATTCCACGCCAAGTTCCATAGGGATGTGGTTCATCACTCGACTGCCTTGTCGTGATTCTCTCTCAGAATCCACTCCTGTAAACATCATACGATTTTACCAAATAAATGTGGAGAACGCCGAGCTGGGGTTTCCCCAACCGCCATCCGCCTCAACTTTAGCGGTCGATTGTGGACCGGGGACGGGTGGAAAAGCCCCTATAAATACTCGCCCTTTTGGCCCAGCTCAGCATTCGACGATCCGACCCCCCACTGGCGGCTTCTCTCTCGAACCTGTCTCCTTCGAATCCCTCGTCCTCTCTCCTACATACTAAAATATCTCATGCTGTTGGTGAAAACCGTGGGGAGCCCACCCTCAAAAGACCTCCTCCTGTTGGTGAAAACCACGGGGAGCACGTCCTCAAAAGATCTCCTGCTGTTGGTGAAAACCGTGGGGAGCACGCTAACTCCTGCTGTAGGTGAAAACCGCGGGGAGTTACCCTACACATCCCTCAGGAGCCCATCCTCACGCTCTTCTCCCCCTCCACTCTCTCTTCCGCTCCGCTCCTCTTTCGTGAAGTAACTCACGACTCCCTGGTGACCCTACTCACCATTCAGCCTTTCGTGAGAGACACAAAATACCTCTCACCACAGTCCTCATTAGTGTTGTTTGTGAACTCCGGTAGGGAGGGACGTGCGGATTTGGCTAAATACCGATCCATTAGTTTGCTTCCTCTCTTTGGATAGAAGCTTCTCATCACCCGTATTATGTATCGTGTATGGATTGGTATTGATCAGCCACCATGAGAACTTCCAACTCATAAATTTTCGCGTAAGCTGAATACTTGAATTTCGATTTTGAGGAAAACACCACCGTTTTACCCTATATGTTAACTCTTTATGGAATGAAGAAATAAAAATAACTTTGCGGCCTTTGTGGCGTCCACTTTCAACCCAGACAACCGACAGGATTACGAATCGCGCTAACAACTGGCACTGAACCTGTGGATATAACAGCAGATAACAGAGTGGCGGGCATGATCGTACCTGAGCCTTTTCACGACCGTGGTGACATTATAGCGGAGCCTTCCTCCGGCTCCCGTCACAACACAGGAACGTGTCGGGAGTCTGTCATATTCCCCACCAGAAGACACCCCTAGGAGGTTCTCGCGAGAGTGTGGAGCCGGATGAGTCTGGGGGGCACTAGAATGTAAGGGTGTGTAGGCTGGTGGCTCATCAGCCCTGATGCTGCAATAGTTGAATGCTTTAGTTGCGCATAGAACTGGCAATTACTGTTAACTGTCACTAAACCCATCTGATAGTAGTTGTAGTTGCAAATACATTTTGTCCGTCTCCACTTCAAGGCACCTGCACCGGCTAATGTAGAAATTGTTCGGATGAGAAAATATCACCATATTCTTTAACTTCTAGTTTCTACCGGGCGCTTATCTCTTAATGAACTTCTTCGTGGACCGAATATTTTTTAGTTGAGCCAGGCATATAGTAGGCATATAATATCCATCGCGGGTATCTATCCCACATTCCTTCCTCTATTTCAAACTTTTGGGGGTTGGGACGCTCTCTCGTGGATTTCGACAAGGCTCAATGTGCTTGATGGTGAAATTGGGGCCGATTTAACTTGGTTGAAATGCACACATACCTATTTTAACACTTGACCCCGTTTTTCCCCGTTGGTAGCAACAAATGTGCAAATAGGACTATGGGACAAAATATAATTACCTAAGAAAAGGGGGTTACATAATCATAATTTATCATGGTGGAGGAATAGATTTTTGAAGTTTTTTCCGTCAAGAAACCGTTAATTCACACAAAAACTCAATTTTCTCCTCTATTCGATCATATTATTTGAACTTTCGAGCCAACTTTTGAAGTTTTCAATAAATTTCTCATAGATGAGACCATTGCAAAGAATTGTGTTTCTTGGGGCTCTCAAAGACGGGCAAAACAAGAAATGGATAGATTATTCTGTGAAAAATTAGTAGGCGTAGATACCAAATATAAGTAGGTGGCATAGAATCTTTATTTTATTTATTTTTTAACACAGGCAAAGCCCATTTAGTAAAAAATGAAATTTTCGTGTGAAATAACGGGTTTTTGACGATGAAACTGCAAAAATCGATTTCTCCACATATCAAAAATGTAAAAGTCCTATTGTTTCGAGACTTGCATTTAGCATGTAGTGTCACCATAAAAATATATTTAACACGACGAGAAACCACCATATATGACAACACTTATGAAAATTAAAGTATGATCGGTACCAGTTTTGGTGAGCAGATCTTCTTACGGTCGGTGTCCATGACACAACAAACAGGTTCACTCCCGAAGCAGGCGAAAATGTATCTGATGGCGGACATGGCACGAATCTGACTTTGACAACCGAAAGCTCAGTGAGGGTTCGTATGACTGAATCTAAATCGACCTGAGGAGTTCGTCGTCCCCTCTATTATCCACCAGGTACCTGCTGTTTTCCCTGGCATGATTCGTAAACAAAAATGGACGACCATCCATTTCCAGTGCGATTGGTTGAGTAGAGGAGAGGAGTGGCGAGTGTCTAACATAGGTGGCTCCACAGATACCTGCTCCACAACTCCTAGTATTCATGCACTATACATGCCCCTCCCCTAAAACAAGACCATTTCTTGCTCGTTCACATTATTCGTAATTCGTAATCATACTTCCCATGCTGATGCATGATCGAGAAGTGATCCTTTACCCCGTACCCTCCCAAAAACTCTGTAAATTCTCCCACAAATGTTGATTATTCACTGTCCAGGTAACCGATCTTTCTAGGTAACTGTTATATACGCAGTTCCAGGTCATTCATGAGCTGCACTAGACCAAGAGATTTTTCTTGATAATTATCACCAAATATACATGTATAATACTAGTATACTTAAATGGAGGGACAAAAGCAAAGTAGATCAGTTCTAATAATCACTCATTATCACAGAAGGCACGTACTATTAGAGTTTGGCTCACGAAATTTATTGTAAATCGCAAACGCTTTTGCGTTATCATCACCCACATCTCGTACATTAGGAAGAACAGTCTCCAGTTCACTGGTCCTTATCTCGTCGTACCAGTCCGCTGGCTGATATGCATGGTGACAGTTAATGGCGCCGATTTGGTTCGTACAGCGAGTGTAATAAGACAGAGTGTGTCAGTGTCCTCCGCTCCTGTATTGCAGAGCATGTACATGATTTTGAGCAACCTGTGTTATATGCCACTTCCTTGTGATAAAAGCGAACCATGTCTCTCATCGAGGAGCGCATCTACGCCAAGTGTCTCTTCACCTGAATGTTTTGTGGTTTCCCAACACCGCCACGCATTCATTCATCGGGTTTACTTACCTACCTACGCCCAAGTTTGATAGGTGATTGGGATGTCGTTTCTTCATCGGTAGGATGGTAGGTAGGTACTCGTACATCTAGCATAAATTGAGGGTACATCAACGGATCACATATATGATTCAAAGGAACGATGTTATTAAATCCTAATTAGAGAACAATTCATCATTTCCGAAATAAAAACAACTCATAGGTACCTGGTGCTTAATCCTCTTTTATTTATTTTTGAGGTGCGAGTGCCAGCGAGCAATCAGACCAGTGATTTTGTGTCATAGGCAGGGTGTAAGGAAACGGCAAGGTTAAATGCAATGTATTTTAGTAAGAAATATTTTCAATAGATGGCTGCAACGTCGGGGGCAACCCACTGTTAAATTTCTCTCTTGAACAGGTCAACCAATTTTCAATCTGTAAAATGTTCTGTAATCGTTTTAAGCAACCTTAGGAGGTGACATTAAGTTTCGAATTTTAAAATCTCTTTTACATGGAGTTCCCGGAATTATTTTACTCAATTTCAATTTTTTTTGGGAAATCAACTAGTACTTTTGCCCCAACAAAAAATCGAAGAAACCAAATCCGTTTTTAGATTTAAAATCGGATAATTATCTAGAATGGCATTTGGGAAAATGACTATAACAACAGGGACCAATTAATTGTTAGCCCTCTAATCCTCTGAGGGGCTCCACCCCTAGGCTGGTGCGACGTTGCACTTCTACTTCCGGCCTCGCGAGAGTCCACCTGAGACCCTGGTGGTCCTGGGGAAGTTTCTAGACCCAGGGGTCTGGGGAGTTGGTGGATATCCAGGTTTATTATATCTGATAGTTGGCATTTTTTCAACAAGATAAACCGACGTTTCTGATCTCATGCCGTCGAATTATTGTCAAGGGTATTGGTAATAAGCTGGCCGACACGCATTCAGCTTGTTCAAAGGGAAGGCGAACTTACATGGGCGAAATGCCGCTACGAATTTTCTAGCGGCGCATCCTAATCCAAAGACCAGTCATCTAAGTGCCGAAAGGGAATATGGTGGGTGCTTCAAAAGTAATGAAAGACAGTAAAGGGCTTTTCGTGACCGTTATACCTACTACTTGGTTTTCCCACACATAGGGTAAAGGGGCCAGTGATGGACAGTGTTAAGAAAAATTAGATGTTATGTGGGACTTTTAAGCCGCACCTTAATTCTGTAATTTTTAATCCCTTTCTTCCATGCTCTCCCACATCTCCTCTAACCATCAGAGATAAAAAATTTCAAATTGAATGAAAATTAAATTTATGGTAAATTATTTTCGAGCACAACATTTTTGGACCAGTTATGAACACTTGAAAAAACGGTTTTCTCAGTAATGGACACTCAAGGAACCAGATATGGACAGTTTAAATACAGGTACTTTAAAATGTATTGACGAACGAATTGACAGAATTCTGTATAGGTAAAAATTGAAAAGTAATATTAAACAATACATTAGTAGGTATATTACGTCTGAAAATAATTAAGTTCACTTATTCTGGTGTTTCCCGAAGGAAGCATGTTTGCTTTTGTCACTCACCAGTCAACATTTAGTGATAATATGGGAAATTAGTGATATGGGAAGTTATTCCTTTTAGAGCCATTTCCAGAATCGGTGCAAAGTGTACTTTCTGCACAACATAACCATCAGAACTCGTCTTTCGCCATTTATGCACACTCGCCTTCCATTTGTCTTTCAGCGTGCCAAACACAGATAAATCCATAGGTTGGATTAAGTGTGTTGCATTAGGGTGCAATGCCACTAATATGATTTCATGAGTGGCACAGAATTCGCTTGTTTCCAGTGTCAGGTGCGACGAATGTCCATCAATGAAAAGTATTACAGGCTTTTTGATATGGTTGTCTTCCAGCCATGGGTCAAAAGTGTTGGCCATGAATTCATAAAAACATTCACTGGTCATCCATCCTGACTTTGACTTACCAGTTCCCCAAGTGTCAGGGATGCTTTTGAGTATAGCCTCAGGAAACCTTTCATACTTGAAGATGATTAATGGATAACATAGTTGCCCAGCAGCATTTCCAGATAACATGACAGTGAGGTTCTCTTTGTCATTATTGTTGACTACCTGGTATACAGTTTTCTCTCCTTTTAGGTCCAGAACTTTATTACCAGCAGGATTTAAAAAAAATGCTGTCTCATCACAGTTATAAATAATGCGAGTAGGATCAGCAAGGATGCCTTCATAGTTGCTGTCTTTCAAATAACCATAAATTTGGCTGTACCATTTGCGGAGGCTTTGGGATGTAACTGCTGCTCGAGCCATCGTGAGATTTTCACTAAGTCTGGTGGTTACAGTAGGATTACGTCTAAGGAACCATGATTTCCCTGGACGGTCATCTGTAAAAGAGTTGGGTCTTTTGAGTGATTTCATCAAACGCTGAACACTATCCAACAGTTCCTGTTTGTTTACTGGGTAGCCTGCTTTACCTACAACTGAAATCCACTCAACTAACTTCCTTTCTTCTTCAGCTGTAAGAAAAGAGGGTGGGCCCATTCTTCTGTCAATGGGACTTATTCCTGTCAATTTATTGCGCAGAGTAATGCGAGGCACTCCATGGTTTCTTGCAGCAGTTGCCACAGGGATATTTCCATGCTGTACATCCCGCAGTGCACTTTGCATCTGCTCTTCAGTATATTGCAGCTTACTTCCCTTTGCCGGCATCACGTTAATCTGCGAGCATAATAAAGAGATCGAAATTTCATTATTCTTCATTAAGACGGTAGGTATATTACCTAGGTAGTTACCTTCCCACTGGGAAAATAAAATTAAACCAGAGAGAAAACCACTAGGACCTAGGTAAGTAGGTACACAATACGTAAATCTGGTAAAAGTTCAGTTATGGACACTTCTTTTGACCAGTGATGAACATCCCCTGTCCATTACTGGCCCAGATACTCGAATCAATCTGAAACTTGAACCAATCGACTTTACTCGATTTCTACAGCAAGAATAGGGTTAAGTTTGAAAAACACGTGTCTGGACCAGTAATGGACACTGTGTACATAACAGGTCAAACAGCCGAGAAAAAGGACTAGTCATGAACATCTTATGAAAACACATCAAAACAAGTTCTGAGAGTAAAATTAACGCTAAATACACTGCCAAGGTGATGGCACAGGAGCTTCCTCGTCACAATCAGAGTGACCCATTATAATATAGAACAGACTCGGAAGCAAAATAACATAACATTACATTACATAACATTACATTACATAACGTTATATATACATATTGCATAACATTACATTACATAACATAACATTACATGAAATATACATATTATACATAACATGACTTCCATAATACCATTACGTCCATTATACATAACTAGCCTGACCGCTCGCTTCGCTCGCTATCCGAAATTCGCTGTACGCAGTATCGTGGAACCAACAAACGACGGAAAAATCCCATAGCCTACCGGGTATTTGTGCCCAATTTTATCAAAATCCGTCAAGCCATTCAGGAGTTGACCATGGTCGACCATATTTCCGCTATGGTCAGGGAATTAAAAATGCGCCTACGTTCAACTTGGGAGGCTACCGGATATTGGTGCCAAATTTGGTCGATATCCGTTGAGCAATTCGGGATTCGACCATGGAGGGGCCCATGGATGCGCTAAGGTCGACCGCGGGGGTAGTCCGAAGGGTCGATCGTAGATAGAATTTCACGTAGATTACGAATACGCGATAAAAAATAGGGGTTACCATTTCAATTAACGAAGTTGACCATGGTCGACCATAGTTCCGCTATAGTGAGGGAATTAAAAATGCGACGTTGCACAACTTGGGAGCCTACTGGATACTCGTGCCAAATTTGGTCGATATCCGTCAAGCCATTCAGGAGTTGACCATGGTCGACCATAGTTCCGCTATGGTCAGGGAATTAAAAATGCGACGTTGCACAACTTGGGAGCCTACTGGATATTCGTGCCAAATTTGGTCGATATCCGTTGAGCAATTCGGGATTCGACCATGGAGGGTCCCATGGATGCGCTATGGTCGACCGCGGGGGTAGTCCGAAGGGTCGATCGTAGATAGAATTTCACGTAGATTACGAATACGCGATAAAAAATAGGGGTTACCATTTCAATTAACGAAGTTGACCATGGTCGACCATAGTTCCGCTATGGTCAGGGAATTAAAAATGCGACGTTGCACAACTTGGGAGCCTACTGGATATTCGTGCCAAATTTGGTCGATATCCGTTGAGCAATTCGGGATTCGACCATGGAGGGGCCCATGGATGCGCTTTGGTCGACCGCGGGGGTAGTCCGAAGGGTCGATCGTAGATAGAATTTCACGTAGATTACGAATACGCGATAAAAAATAGGGGTTACCATTTCAATTAACGAAGTTGACCATGGTCGACCATAGTTCCGCTATGGTCAGGGAATTAAAAATGCGACGTTGCACAACTTGGGAGCCTACTGGATATTCGTGCCAAATTTGGTCGATATCCATCAAGCCATTCAGGAGTTGACCATGGTCGACCATAGTTCCGCTATGGTCAGGGAATTAAAAATGCGACGTTGCACAACTTGGGAGCCTACTGGATATTCGTGCCAAATTTGGTCGATATCCTTCAAGCCATTCAGGAGTTGACCATGGTCGACCATAGTTCCGCTATGGTCAGGGAATTGAAAATGCGACGTTGCACAACTTGGGAGCCTACTGGATATTCGTGCCAAATTTGGTCGATATCCGTCGAGCCGTTTGGCCGTGCATAGAAGGACAGACAGACAGACAGAGCGCATGCGCAGGGCGAACCGCTGGCTCTATCATGTTGAAATTTATATGGGACCTCAATGGGCCCTACCCGCTTAATCCCTGAGAATTACATTGAAATTGGGTGAAATCTTTGGTTACTACGGCTGTAACAAGGAAATTGAATCTATTTCACGCCAGCGCATGCGCAGAGCGCACCGAGGGTCCGATCATGCTGAAATTCATACTGGAACTCACTAGGCCTTGTCCAAACAACCCTTGAAAATTTGAGCGAAACTGAATGAAAATGGTGAAAGTTATGCGTGTTTGTTGAATTTAACGTTAGCGCATGCGCAGGGCGTACCGCTAGATCAATCATGTTGAAATTTGTGTGGGACCTCAAGGGGCCTTATCCGCACCATCCCTCAAAATTTGAGCTGAATCAATTCAAAATCGTGGAAGTTATGGCTGTAACAAGGAAATGCGGACAGACTCACAGACTCACAGACTCACAGATTCACAGACTCACAGACTCACAAACTCACAGACTCACAGACTCACAGACTCACAGACTCACAGACCCACAGACCGACAGACACGGAACCAAATTTGTAAACTCACAGACTCACAGACTCACAGACCCACAGACCGACAGACACGGAACCAAATTTGTTCAGTAGGCTTTGAAACGCAAATTGCAAGGGGAAATTTTGATTTCTGAAGACAAAAATTTTTTGGCTCACGAAAGTGAACACAAGGCTTCCGCTGCTTCGCAGACTCGGAAGCAAAATGAAATCTGCAGGTCCTAATACGTGTAAATAGACTGCTAGAAAAAGACAGATCATCACACAAATATGAAAAACTGTTGAAAACAAAGCTTACCTTGGCTATCACATCCGGTTATCAACACTGCACTGAAGGCATCTATCAGGCGACTCCCAAAGGCAGATGATCGTAGCGAGCTCTAGTGGCGTCCTCCAAAGTATGTATTTTACCAATTGCTACCAGATAACCCTGTAAGCTGTACTCCAAACATCAAAGCTGTACGGAGCACCTGTACCTTATTATTCAAAATTGAAACTGAAAAGTCCATCACGGGTGGGGGGGGGGGGGTGTCCAAGACTGGCCCCTTTACCCTAGGAATAGTAAGCCTCATTACGCCATCATTGCTGCGTCAACTGGATATGGTTGGCGGCGTGTTTGACGTTCGGTAAACCCCAGAATTGAGAGGCATCTCTGTACCCATCCACAAAGGTATCGGTAATATATGAAAATGTGTGGATGGGAGATATAAATATCATATATATGTCTGCCATTTGGCCAAACAATTTACTCACAGCCGTGTCAGTTTTGTGAATTCTTGTGACTTTTCTATCAACCCAAAGTGATTATAATCTGTTCGTCATGAACAACAACCAAGACTGTTTTCGCCCTCGGAAAACTCTTTCGGCTCACCGGAAATCGCGAAGATTTTCAAAACATAATGGTAACCTTTTCTGCGTTGAGCCTGTTGAATTGTGTTTTGTTCCGTGTGGAACAATGGCAATTCGAGCCGGGTCTATACTAATAGGACAATAGGGATTTTTAACACTTTCAATAGTTATTATAAAATAGGAACGTAGAAATGAGTCAAATTAATCTCGCTGTGATGGAAAAGCAAGACAGCGGGGAACTGAGCTGAAGTAATACGCGTATTATAAAATCATTCGTCAAGCAGCGTGGTTATATTTTAAGCAAATTTTTGCAGTTTTTTCTACTTGTAGTCGTTTATATCAATTTCTGCCCCCCCCCCCCCCCCCCCCCCCCCGTCCACCATCTGTAATCACCTGCTGTTTAGTAAATCGCTCACCTTCATAAAATATTACATGTATATCACCAGTCACTACACCATTTGAATCCCTAAAACCCCATTTTCCCCGTAGAATTATTAAAAATTTCTCGACTTCATAAAATGAGCTTTTCTCTCAGAATTAACCATTCCATACCACAATAGTAGTTGTTATAAAAGAAATTTCCTATCTTCATGGTAGCAGATCTTGAGTGAAAAATTAGGTCAAACATCAAATGTTGTGGATTTCACAATTTTGTTCAAAACCTTGATCGAAATTTTCGAATGCGTTTTTCTGAAATTTTTTCGGTCATCTCAACCGAATTAGACGCCTGCATTCAATCACCTTCTCAATAAAGTACCTATCATTTTAGCGAATTTTCGTAGAAAATTAAGCTATTGGGCTGGACCAAAAATTTGTAGAGCGTGATTTTTTTTTTTTTTTTAAATGGGTAAATCCGTTTCAGACCATCCTGAATTCATCCCCAAAAGACACCGAAAACTATATACGAGTATGTATATATACAGGGTGTAATAGGAAGAATGTCAATACTGGTAGTTCAGTGCCGCCAACCGCGATATGTATGTAATATATTCATATCACGTATATCACTCCAGATGATAACTCGTCTTAGGAACGAAATGAAAACTTCAAATTTGGCCAAAAAATTTGTCTTGTCAATCAAAAGGCCAAGTTCAAAGATGGGCAATTATCAAGGGAGACTGGGGGGGTTTCAAAAATGTAAACTGTAAACTGTAAGATGTAAACTGTCTGTCATAATGAGGTGAACCGTTTCCAAGTACTTCAAGGGGAAAATGGGAAGTTTTAGGGGACAAAAATGGGTAATAACTGCCAAAATGGTCAAAAAATGCATACAAGTTCATCAATGGTAACTGTGATAGTAAAGCTCATTCTTTAAGGTGTGTGATTGCCAATAACTTTTAGGGAAGGAAATGGGAGTTTTAGTGGTCGAAATGGGTAAAAATCACAAAAATTGAACATTCGAACACATAGCCATGCTGCATGACTGGAACATTTTTTGCATGCTTCCGAGTGAGATGTGAAGATTGTTTTTGCTCCAAAATAAACATTTCCACTCGAATTTTACGCTCCTCAACACTTTGGTTCGTGTCTGTCTGCAGATCGTTGTTACAGCCATAACTTCTGGAATAATGGTTATGGTTATAATGGTAACAGAGGGGTGATTATGTTCAGGAGGAGACTGACGTGTTATGGATACAAGGAATTATTGTTTTCTTATAATGAATTATGACATTACCATGTCTGAATGGATGAAATTTCGACCGTAATCTTCTGGATCACCCTTTAATTTTTTATAAAATTGCTTTTTGTTATTTTTTTCCCACCACTAACCCCCTACACACGGCGTTCCTACGTTTTCGCCTGTCTGTGATTTTCTTCGTTATACTTGCTGGGTTTTTCCCGTTATCTGTCTATTAGTTTTAGCGTGCCATTCGAGACCAATTTGGTAATCTAGATCAACCCCTCTAACTCTACTCGTGAATGACCCTCTCTTCCCCCTATTGATTTGTTTACCCTCAGTGAACTTGGCCACTAATGCCATATAACTTTCTGCCACGTTACTATTGTCATTTGACAATAAATAGTGACTTTTCACTAGTACAGGGGCAAGTGCCCCCTGGAAAGTAAAATAACCTCATCAAACGCCTTCCTGTTTCGAGGGTTTGAAAAGCAATTTTCTTTACATTATCTATTATCCCCGAAAATGTGATTTCGACCATTAGTTAAATCTATCTTTAAGTCTTCGACTAGACTGGTTGATTTTGAATTATGAGCGATTGCACCTCTCGCGCTCGCTCAAGATATCTGTTATCGTCAGTCGTTGTCATTGATATTTCCATAGGCCTCAGTTGTGAATCTTGAACATGGTTATAGTGTTGTGAAAATATAATATAGTTATCTAGCACAAATTTTGCCTGAAGCTTTTAATGATCTTCATTCATCTTCTGGCGAGTTTATTTACTTCATACGGTTTGGTAGATTATGAGAACGCTGCAAATGTTAGGAACTGAATGGCTTATTATGGAAATTCCAGTCGCAAAACTTAGAAAATAATAATTTAGAAAATGAAATCATACTAAGAAAACTAGATACCAGTCAGTCCAGATACCCTGACAGGATTCAGCCAAAACTTGGCTGTGTCCCAATTTGATCCACCAGCCGACTATTTCTGCCAAGCAAATCTTGTCGTTCAAGAAATACACGTAGAAGGAAAAATACAGTCTTAGACGTGAACTCAGTCTGCCTGCTGGCTCACATCAAGGGAAAAGGGACGGTAAAGTTGCAAGGTACGCCCAGGTAGAGGATTAGGGACTAACTTTAACCTGCCATAGACGAGCATTCTTTCCCAACGTTCTTTCCTTTTAGTGAAATCCTGGAGGAAAGCTGGCAGGATTCACAATCCTCTAGTCGCCACTAACGGCAACACTTTCCTGCCATCATTCCTGTCAAGTTATCCCGCCGTTCCATCACGTCGGGATTCGTAATCCTGTCGAACCCACTAACGAAAAAAACCAATCCGTTAGGATTGTTCACTTTATTCATAACCGACGGGAAAGAGTGTACGTGTATGGGGTTTTCCTTCTCGGGTTTGAACGGATTGTTGTCCTGTGGGGGGAAAGCAAGTCCTCTCACCCTATCCTGCAGTTTTAAAGATGGATCGCAGGAAAATCCGAGTCCCCACTAACGGCATGAAAACAAAACGAATTATACCGAACTGATCCGAGCTGACGGAAAACAAGTCTGGCACGCTATCCTGGCTTGATCCATACATCAGCGTTCTTTCTGTACGGATTCATCTTTCCTGCGGGAAAGAATGTTCGTCTATGGCTGGCTAATAGGCCCCTGTTGTTATAGCAATTTTTCCAAACGCCGTTCGATCTAATGATCCGATCTTCCATCTGAAATGGGATTTGGATTCTCCGATATTTTTTCTACAAAAGTACTAGTTGCTTTTTCAAAAAACAAAATACAAATTGAGTCAAATAATTTCGGGAGCTCCATGAAAAAAATTTTAAAACTCAAAACTGAATGTTGCCAGTTTAGGTTGCTTAGAACGATTAAAGTACATTTTACAGATTGAAAATCGGTTGGCCCATTCAAGAGATAAATCTAATATTGGATTGGCTCATCGATTCTTCAACTTATTTCCGGCAAAAAGTGTGTCAAAGAAATTTTCTCAAAACACCTTCATTTCTCGAGTTTTTGACTAACTGAGATTTTGTTCATGTTTTCAAACATATTTATGTTGCTAAAATGGCCATTAAATCCTTTATACATACACTAAAATAAAAATTAAGGACACCACTGGAAAGAGGAATACATTTCCTCTTACAGTATGGCTAAATTATACAAATTTTGGAGTACCTACATTTTCAAACGTCGAAAAAATGACATTCTATGTAATTTCGCACGCTGAATCGAACTGCATCTATCCCATTCGCTCTTTTCACAACAGTTTAAATATTCAAAAACACCATCTTGTCATGTATGACGAAACCAGTTTTTTTAACTGTCTATTGTCATTCATGTACACACGACAAAAAAGTTGGGAAGGTGGTTACTGGAGACTCCAGCACGTATGAAAGGGGCGAATGGGATTGACAATTCAGTTTTGCGCAGTGGGGGAGGTTCAGGTATATCACCATAATATGACTCAGCGTTCAACATTAAGTAGAAGTCGACACCCAACTTATGTTGTAGTCAGGTCATACCAAGTCATGTAACACGCCAAAAACACTCAATTTCCAGAAAAAAATCTCGTTTTTTCGCATTCAGCGTAATTTTCTTGCCTAATAACGAGGCTAAAAAAAATGGACAACACCGTTGGAAAGCTGAGGTTTTGAGGAAGTAGGTATAGGCTAAAACGAGTTTCCTCGGCACACAGCCGTTAGAAAAACTGGAAATTCCGAAAATTTGAACAAATTTACTTTCCATGCTTATTTTTCGACGTCTGAATTTACTCTAAAATTGGTGTTTGAGCATATTGTGATGTGAAATTGAATCTTCTATTCAAGTTGTATCGATAATTTTTATTTTAGTTTTATAGGCTATGGCCATTTCAATGACAACGTCGAAAATGCGAAGGAATCTTCATTCTTCGAAATTCCCTAAATTAATGACGGGGGTTTGGAGAAAATTGCATGAAAGATAGAAAAGGGAAAAGGTATCTACTTTTTGTTGGAAATTTTTTGTAGAATCGATACTTTACTGTGGGCCTGTAGTTCCGGTACACCCTGTATAGAAGTAGGTGAGGATGGACAAAACTTACCGTCACGCAACTACCAAAACGTTTCATTTTGCGGCCGGTTACTTCGATGGTTCTCTGGAAAATAAAAATCGTATGCCAATTCAAAACATTGAAATAGGAGAAATAAGACAACAGTACTATATAATTTGATTGAAACATTGTGTTTCAAGTTACCTTGTACCCTTTTCACCAAGAGGATTCCGATCTCTTCCATATGGGTATGCGGAATGAGTATACAGGGTGTCCCAGAATTAATGATCCAAACTTCGGGGATCGATTCTACAAGTAATTTGTAACAACTTTTGTGCTATAAAATTTTTTCCGGAACCCCCATCAAATCCGACTTTTTCACTTAATTTTTTTTTCGTGTTTTAGACCTTGAGTCATAAAAATGGCCATAACTCCTTCATGTTACGACGTAAATTCAAATTTGAAGATACCATAAGAAAGAGCGTTGAATTTTCTTTCTCCTCAATACGTAATCAAAAATTTTTACAAGAGGTGAGAGTAAAAAATCATGCCAAACTGAAAATCTTGTCAATCACAACTTTTTTGTTGAACTTGATAGTATTTTTGTACGCTATTTTTACCCATACCCAATCGTTCCTCTCTTCGGAAAAAAACATCTGCAATTCAACAGCTTTTCAACGGCTTGCCCAAATTTATTTTTATCTACATAATTGTTTGAGAAAACGGCGTTCGAATGAGGAAAAACGTGATACTGTTGAGCAAAATCGAGGGTTTTGCACGAATAATGATATTTTCAGTACTTGGAGAGGTATGGGGTGTATCTGGTCGGCATTCCATTATTTTTTTACGCTGAATCGAATGGAGACACTCCCCAGCCTCTCCAACGTAATTAAAACTGTTCTCCCGATCTCTTGAAACAAGGTATACCAAATCTACACCTCATCGACCTAACGGAAATAATGTTTCGGAATTATAGCGTGTATTTTTACAACATGCTCTCAAAGTGACCACCTCCGTGTTGACGACTCATGCGATCTCGTCGCAACACAGATGAGGTAGCGTCTCGAATCTCGTGATGAGGTGTAGATTTGGTATCAGGTAGGCAGGTAGGTATACCTATTTCAAGATTGAAATTCTGACTTAACCTAATCTCCCAGTTGAAGTTACTTCGGCGATAATGGCAGCTTAATTTCAGGTCGAGCCAACTAGTATCCATGGATAGCACTGGGTTATACTAGACTAAATATTTTCTTCATGGTAACTTTCAGGTGGGGTAAGGAAAGTGAAAATATCAACTTTTAATCATCAGAAATACAAAAAGTGAAAATATCAGTCGAAAAAATTCAAACATGCTTGTACATGTAAATGTAAAAAAGCAAGAGTTTTGGATCCATTGCAATGTTCTCCAAGGGTTCGCTAATAGGAGATGAGATGAGGAGTTAAGTTGAGGAGCATAGAAGAAGGGGATGCTGTAGGTTGTACAGGGTGGAACAGGACATGACTGGGGATGCCGAGGGGGTTAATGATCATCCGCCATCTTCGACGATAGAAATCTACTCAACAGCTTTTTGTATGCATCGGCACGCAAGGAAAGAGGTGATAGTCTATGTATCCGCCCAGCCCTAATAGGAACTCATTTTAATAATTTTTGAAGTAACAGGCCTGAGTGATCCTGAAACAAAAATGTATTTTATCGCAACTAACAACCGGGACTTGGCATTCATTAGCTTGACATTAGTGTTTTGTTCATCGATACGGATAAATACTCTATTAATTTCATCTTGGAACAATTCGGAATTCATAAGGCATAGAATTCAAACAATTTCGATGTTTTTAATGGGAGGTAACTTCAACCATTTCAGAAATTGAAATCCGATACCACTGCGAAGATCAGATGATGTGCATTTTTAGCATTCAAAAATGATTATTTCCAAATACTTGTTGCATGAAAATTCATTCAAAATTAAAACAACGTACCTGGAAGGCTCAGGTTGATCTTATGCGACGCAAGATTCGATTTCACGTAACCTGTCTTTCAAGGTTTTTTTTCCATTTGAGCTTTCTTTTTGGCGACTTTGCTCAAAACATTAAACAAACGTCCAACCGACCAAGAAGAAGAAGGAGGGGGAAAAAGCGGCTAAGTCCTTTTCATATTGGTTTATTATTATATAGGAGATACCTACAGAAATTTTGGCTGTTCATTTATTGTTTCTTGCATGTTCAATAATTGAAATACCTATTTTAGATGGTTTCCACAAATTTTGGCTCCACGAAACCCGAATTAGGCTCCTATTTTTGCAAATTATCTATGATAATTGATAGTGCCATTTAATTGTCTTGATTCACCCGTTGGTACTACTTCTAGTGTTATTATACAAAGGTGTGGAGATTTTAGAAAACTTCCCAGGTTTTTGACTAATAAAAAATGAATTCTGGGAGCAGAACCTTCGTTAGAACCTCAACTCTTCACTCTTTGTTCAAAATCAATTTCATATTCGGTTTTGTTGCCCTAAAAAACATGGAAAACGATACCTAACCTAAAAACCTAAACAAAACTCGACAAAGCGTATCATTCTTACACCCATTATTCACCCATAACACACCTGGGTGTATTCCGATCGGGGTGCCGTGCTTCGGAGGATAACTAGGACCCAAATGGAGGAGCCTCTGTGCGGGAGAACGATGATTTTAGACCAAGATTTACCGTAAATTTAATGCTGAAACTTCGTTAGAACCTCAATTCTTTGCTCGTTGGTCAAAATCGACTTCATACTCGGTCTCCTCACCCTAAAAAACATGGAAACGATACCTCACCAGCTCATGTTACTACAACACCAAAATAAAAGAAGGCGCTGCAAAGTGCTTTTTACATGGGTTTATTGTTCTATTGTACATACCTACAGCAATGTTGGCTGTTCATTTATTGTTTCTTTGGTGTGCAATAATTAAAATAGCTATTTTTGATGGTTTCCACCAATTTTGGCCTCCCAAAAATACGAATTAGCTCCTATTTTTTACAACATACCTGTGATCATTGATAACGCCGTTTAATTGTCTTGATTCATCTGCAAATACAACTTCCAGCGTTATCATGCAGATTTATGGTGATTTCAGGCAATTTCCCAGGTTATTGACTCACAAAAATTAATTTTGGGACGTGAACCTTCTTTTCAACATCAATGCTTCACTCTTTGGTCGAAATCAACTTCATATTCGGTCCAGTCGCCCTAAAAAACATGGAAAACGATACCTCACAAGCTCATGTTCACTAAAACCTCAAAAACAACCTCGAAAACCCGTATTTTACGCCAATTTTTCATCCATAACACGCCTGGGTGTATTCTGATCGGGCTACCGAGCTTCGGAGCACTGCTAAGACCCAAATGTGTTCCCAAATGGGGACCCAAACTGTGTGCGGGAGAAGAAGGGTTTAGACCCAATTTAACTTAAAACCTCAGTTTTCACTTTTTGGTCAAAATCGAATTCATTAATTCGGTTTCTTCGTCCTAAAAAAACATGGAAACCGATACCTCAAAAGCTCATGTTACTAAAACACAAAAAATACCTATTTTTATACCCATATAAACCCATATAAACCGAAAGAACGAATTTTTTAGACCGAAAATGAAGCCGGTATGAATTATACGGCGGACATTGCAGTTTTGGAATCTACGCACCTTGAAACGTGAAAGAAAAAATGTTAAGGGGGTGTTATAAAACTTTTTTGCTGAGCAAATAAATAGGTTTATTATTCAAAGAATAATAAACCAAAACCTGGAAAACCATATTATAAAGTCCATATTAGTAAAACACCATAGAACCCTATTTTTACACCCATTTCTCACCCAAAACACCCTGGGGTGTATTCCGATCGGGCTTCAGAGTTTCGAGACACAACTAGGGCGCAAATGGAGCCTGTGTGCGAAAGAACGAAGTTTTTAGATCGAAAATTAAGTAGATATTATGGATGATACGGCGGACGGCGGACGGACATTGCCTTTTGGTTTACTATTCTGTAATCGCTCAGCGATAAATGTTTATAACACCCCCTTAAAAGTTTTCCTTTTACGTTTCAAGGTGCATAGATTCCAAAAATGCCAATGTCCGTCCGCCGTATCGTCCATAATATCTACTTAATTTTCGATCTAAAAACTTCGTTCTTTCGCACACAGGCTCCATTTGCGCCCTAGGTGTCTCCCGAAACTGTTCATCCCGATAGGAATGTACCCAAGGGTGTTATGGGTGAAACACGGTTGTAAAAATAGGGATATTCGAGGTTTTTTTGGGGTTTCAGTGAACATGAGCTTGTGAGGTATCGTTTTCCATGTTTTTTAGGGTGAGAAGACCGAGTGTGAAGTTGATTTTGACGGAAGAGTGAAGAACTGAGGTTGCATTGAAGGTGCAGCTCACAAAATTCATTTTTTATGGTTCAAAAATCTAGGCAATTTTCTGAAATCACCACACATTTGTATTAGAACACTAGAAGTAGTATCAACAGGTGAATCAAGACAATTAAATGGCACTATCAATGATCAACGATAATTTGTAATAAAAAATAGGAGTCTAATTCGTGTTTTTGAGAAACAATAAGTGAACAGCCAACATTTCTGTCGGCATGTCCAATATAATAATAAACCCATGTGACATGGACTTCGCAGCGTTTTGGAATCTACACACCTTGATGGGTAGAAGAAACAATTTTGAAGGGGTGTTATAAATGTTGTTTGCTGAGCGAATACGTAGGTGTATTATTCACAGAAAAATAAACCAAATGGTTGTAAAACTAGGATTTTTCGGTGTTTTGAACGTTTTAGTGAACGTGAGCTTCTGAGGTATCGTCCCCCCCCCCCCCCCTTTTTTTTCTTTTTTTAAGCGCAAGAAGACCGAATATGAAGTTAATTTTGACGAAATTGAGGTTGTAAGGAAGGTTCAGCTCCCAAAATTCATTTTTCATGAGTCAAAACCTGGGGAATTATCTAAAATCATCATAAATTTGTATAATAACACGAAGTAGTTTTAACAGCTCAACAGGCGAATCAAGACAATTAAATGGTGCGATCAATATCAAAGATAATTCGTCAAAAATAGGAGCCTTATTTGTGTTTTTGGGGGCCAAAATGGGCAATTTCAATTATTGCGTATGAAGGAAACAATAAAAATGAACAGCCAACATTACTGCAGGTGTGCCACACACACGCGCGTGCACGCTCGCACGTACGTACGCACGCACGCACGCAGACACGCACGCATGCATGCGCGCGCACACACACACACGCATTTATACAAATATTGCGTCATCGTTAATGTACGTAATTCAGTCGTTATATCATCTACAATGGTCGATTCACTCCTCCACACGCTTGTCCTGGAGAATATATGAAATACCAAGTTATTATTGCATGAGTTATCTACTTGCTGTTCGTTAGTGTGTGAAATGTATCTTTCCAAGCAGTGGTTTAAGGCGGAATCAGCTTTTACTTCGAGAATGAACAACTCTTACATAAACTTCATCATAAATATATAAATGTCATAGTTTGGGCAAAAGGTGGGTAGGATTATAGGTATCCAAATTGTGTCACATACACCTTGAGTTATACAGCATAGCACTGTTAAGAGCACCTTTCAGTTAATTGGCTAATACGACTCGTTATCACAAAAAACATTATGTCGAGGTCAAAACAAAATTGAGGATTTCAGAGCCATATGACTCATCATGGTGAGTGAAGTATTAATTGTAGTTCCATCACACCATTGTAACGATCATGTGAATGATTTCTACAGATAAAATATTTTGATTTGATTTGATTTGCTTTGACTCATCGCAGGGAGAGGTGAGTAGATGATGAGTTGGGATGAGAATTATCGTAGCACATTTTCATTTAGATTGATTAAATAACTCGAGAACACGCTGTCCTATACGTAGTTGAAATAATAATTAAAAATCATCATTTGAATTAATTTTCATTCATACTTGGCCTGCCTACAGGGGTTTTGTGAAATAACTGTAGTGTATAGTGATTGTAGAGAAATGTTTATTCAATCGTATTTCACACTTTCCCGGTTGGATTCTTGTTAATAACGAACGACGAAACACGGACGGGCAAAAACACGCTACGTTCAAGAGGTATATGTAACCTGGTTGGTTGTAAGGCGCGTAAGGTATCCGTAAAAAGCTTCCCTCCTCCCCATCCCTCTCCACTCAACACAATTTTTGTCTCATTCACACACACTGAAACACAGTAGTTTTTCCACGGATTCGGTTCTAGAATGGTCTGAAACGGATTTGTATGTAGTAATTTTTAAGGCTTTTGTCCCTCTCTCCCAAAAATTGAAAGCAATGGAGCTTAGCTTCTAAGGGGTGTCTCTAAAACTGTTTGAAATGTCAACAGCTACCTAGTAGGTTGTCAAGAGTCCTTTGTATAAGTACGTCACTTGGAGAACTCGCTCGTTCGGTCATGTTTAATGACTAGATGAGGATGTGGAAACCCCTAAAAATGAGAATGATTTCCGCATAATGGTATACAATAAAAGAGTATGGACAACAAAAAAGTATTCAATTTTAAGTACCTGGTGTTGATAAATTCGCTCATGAAGCCACGCTGCATGACGTAAAGCGAATTTAAAAACCGCTAAAACGAACTACATACCTACCTACTCCCCCAAAATCGCCATGATCAGACTGATATGGTAATTTAATTCAGTAAATTTATTTGAATAACAAGATGATTGTGTTCATTAGGGTTCATGTTTTAAAAACTGAAATCTCGTCAAATGGATGTTAGCTTATTGCGTCATGCTGCATGCAGTGAAGTGAACTTAAAAACTAAAGATTTGAAGTAATTCTTTAAATTAACTAAAACATATGGATGTGCTAATGCTATACCTGCAATAAATTTAATCACAGTTTGGGTAAAAAGAAGAATATTCTAATTATTCAGGTAGGGGTCATGGTACTATTTAAAATCTCAATACATACGTGGGTAGGTAATGTTTGTTGAGTGTAGTTTTTGTAGGTACCTACTTTATATTAAAAATGCGCTCATTAGGCCTTGCTGCATAACAAGGAGCGAGTTTAAAAACCGCTGAAATTGTTAGTTACTTTCCAATAATAAATGAAAATAGACGCATGAAGTAATGTTATACAGTAAACTATAGTTCAGATAACAAAAATACTGTTCAAAGTCGGGTAGGTTTCATGGTTCAAAACTGTTATATACTACAACAAACAGTAGAGTTGTGGTTGTGTGGATGTTATTGTAGTTTGCGCAGAGGAGTTCAGGTCATGGCAAATTCAGAAAATTCAAGTCGTGGCAAAACACAACTTCATTATATAAAATAAGCTATTATTTGAATAATTAAAAAAAGTTCACATTTTTTAGGGTTACAGGTACAAAAACTGTTTGGAATTTCAATAAGAAAGGTAATTTTTGTTCAGTGTAGTTGGTCATTCTGGAAGCTCGCTCATAAAGTCATATTGCGTAACTTGAACTCGCTGCTTGTACAACTCTTTGATATTGGATAGTAACAGAAGATGAACAAATTGTCACTCACCTGAATAAACATGGACGCAAAGCTGCTTCCGTAGTCACCTAGCGCATCAGATGCTGAGAGACGAATGAACCGAAAATCACGCTGAGAAAAAATGACGTACCTATATGTGTGGGAAGGTGTTCTCCCGCCACTCCAAAAATGTGTCGATTCGTTTTCTTTGAATTCGCTATCACATTGGCTGTAAAAAACTTACTATCGCCAGAAGAGCCGCTTACTGTTATTATCGGAAAGTTGCAAATTTCTCACAAATTATCCTAGTTCGAGTCGATAATATCGGCGTTGTTTTCGATGATACAACATATTTCGCGCGTTATGTTCGAACGTGGGAAATGGTCTTAGTCAGACTCAGGCGGCACTTGATACACGGTCTGTGCGTCTTTGGTATGTGGCAAACGTAGAATATGAATAGGAATTTCGGTTTTATTTCATTGAACCGCGGTGGACGCCTATACCGTTAGATTGGTCCAATAAAATAATACAATATTACAGTAACACAAATATAATAAATACATATAATTTAATACGAATGTATTAGGCAATGACAGTAATTAGACAAAAATAAATAGCAAATGATATTTTATTATATTGCTTAAGATCATAAAAAAAGTTGAACATTGTAATGGTTTATTTTTAGTTTATATGCACTCGCACAGAATTAGTAGACTTGCTTTTTTAACAATGGGAGCGAACAGGTAAAAAGCGCTGCAAATTATCACACAACGGTTGTTTATTTACATGTATAGATGCCCCTTCAGTATTGCAGGCGGCCCGAGAATTACAGTTTCATAAAAATGCACGGGATTCAATAACTCAATAATTAATTATTTGTTGTTATTCATGAAGCCTAAGATAAATAATAAACCGTTGTGTAAATGAACCTTTGTGTGATAATTTACCTACCTGTATAGATGCCCTTTCTGCTTATACCGCTGTTTTCTGTGTTCAATACCTATCCTCGTGCTCCCCCTAGGAATGCCCTAAATTGAGTACTGAAGCCGGTCAGGGAATTAAAGTATCATAAAAATGCGCGGGATTCAATAATTCAATAATTAATAAATTATTTGTTGTTATTCATGAAGCATAACGATTCTTCAAGTTACTTAAGAGCCCCCCCCCCCCCCCCCTCCCAGCAATGATATCTGGGCTGGATTTATACCGTTTGATTCACGATCATGTTGACGAAGCTTTTCGGTGGAAACGAACGGCTGGTCGTACAATGCTCCGGGTGGTCTCAAAAAATTCTCTAGTTCAAGATCAATTTAAAACCGTAAAAAAAAACAATAAACTTCCCCGCCACTACACAACAAGCAAGTCTGGCTACTCGATTCGTACGGCCTACTTTTAAACGCCAGAAGGTTACCCCTAATCTTGAAAAACCACCTACAGGTCTGAAAATAGTTGAAATTGCTCAGTGGCGTCACTTCACTTTCCAGTCTAAGGGCCAGATACCGAGGATAGTTTTGCGCGTTAAGTACCCTTTGCTCGAATCCGAGCTGGAATGATTGATCTATAATTTTCAGGCTCCTCTCAATCAACCCTTTCCATTCCCTCAGTTCCTCGTGTTGGGTCAACGGGATATCGTACTCAGCTTTCAGAGCCTCCCACTCTTTCGCCCAGTATACCCCAAGCTCACTGCATTTCTTCGCCAAATAGTTAGGGAGGCGCTCTTCCGAACTCTTCCGGACTTTCAGTATATAACTGAAATGCATCCGAAGGGTGTATACGTAAAGGGGTTTCAGGGGTTTCCAAAAACAGCATGTAATTAGGGGTACACCTCGGTAACGAGAATACGACTTTTATGAAAAACCGCAAAACGGCTTCAACATAATCGCTATAAGTAAAACCCCAGACCTGCGATGAATAGCATAAAATCGAACGTGCCACGGCTTCAAACACTACGCAGACGAAATTTTGGAATGGGACATGAAGTGCCTCTGCATACTCGTGATCACGAGTTTCGCCGCTGTATTTTTTTCTTGCAAATGAGGGGCAAACTTAAGAGTTGGTGTCAGCAGGACGCCTAAATATTTATGCCTATTAACAACTTCGATTTCCTGCCCTCTGTACCACCATATCTCTTTCGTACTTTGTTCACCATCATTTCTGAATACCATTATTTTTGATTTGGCTAGGTTGAGCTCCAAACCCCACATTAAACAATATTCCCCCAGCCTGTTAATCATCCTCTGCAGTCCAGTTACATTGGATGAGAGGAGGACAACATCATCAGCATACGACAAGTGTCGGACCTCTCGGTCCCCCACCCAGACACCATCCCCCTAAAAAGTCATGAAGATCATTCAGAAAAATTGCAAATAGACTTGGCGAGAGAAGCCATCCCTGCTTTACCCCTGTAGTGGTCTCGAAGTACTCTGTAGTCGAGGAGTTAGCTAATTTTACGGCAGCGGCTGTATAGGGGAAAGTGACCTAATTATGAGATACATTCCTAATATGAGATAGCCCTGTATTGCGTTTATGTGGAGCTGCTTCCGACCGGATTTGTTATGAACTAACTCCTAGAGTTGGCCTTGAGTGAGGGAGATGGGAACAAGCTAACCTCATCCATCGTGGGCATGTCAGTTACCAACATGGCCGCCACCTTCTAACTGAAAGGTTTTTTCTCCATCTTCTCAGGGACCTACAGGCCGTCAGGTTAGTGTTTTTTACAATTCAACTAGGGGAAAATGTTCGTTATGAAATTTTTGCTTCAAATGTCTTATTTTAGCGTTGTTGATGAAGGTTGACCTAATATGAGACAGTCTCATAAATTGAGAACGCTTAGTATCTCATATTGGGCAACATGTTGTCCGAACAGGTAAACACTGAATTTTCGGTAACTAGATTTATTCGAGCTTTTCAATGACAGGTAATGGAAATTTGAATACATATTTTTGAATAGGGGATGTTAATGAACGAAATATTAAAAAATCAAATTTCTGAATTGCTTTTGAGTGGCCTTTAGCGCCTTCCAAAAAAAGTACCTATCTCATATTAGGTCACTTTCCCCTATGCGTAAAGGCTCCTTAAGGAATAGTTTCGTGGATACACCCATGGACAGCTTGCACCACAAATATTCTCTGTTGATTCGATCAAAGACAGAGACAAAATTTATAAAAAACGCATACACTTTGACTTTGGGCCGTTTGACTCTCAGTTTGATATTTGTTATACACGTTGAGTTGAATATGTTACCGACGGTGGAGTAATTACTTCTGAAACCTGACTGGAACTCATTCAAACCATTTTCATTTTTCACCCAAGTCGTAAGCCTTTCCAATAAAAGTCCTGCATATATTTTGGCCAGTACATTCATAAAAGAGATTCCTCTATAATTATTAACTCCATTTCGGGTTCCTTTTTTATGAAGTGGAAATATAATAGCTTTACCAAAACTCTCTGGAACTTCTCCTTCCACAAATATCTCATTAAGGAAATCCAACATAATATTCAGACAATCATCATCCATAGCTTTAAAAAATGCATACGAATTTGATCAGGCCCCGGCGCCTTATTCTCCTTAGCCTTATTCAATACACGCCTTAGCTGTTTCATTTCATTTGGCCGATCCAAACTTTCTACCTCCTCCAAAGGGCGGCCTACGCAAATTTACCGATCTTGGTGGCTGGATTCAATAAAATCTGAAATGATCAAACCATACTGAACCATGTGCGAGTCGCTGACCAAATTTTTACTCTTAAAGATTGGCACTATCCCAGTATTCCTTAGAATTTGTGACCCTCTCCAATCGATTGCCCACGTCCCGATGAAATTCCTTCTCCTTTTGTTCAAAAAGCTGTTTATATTCCTATTAACTGCTAAGAAGATCAGCCTAATGATGCCCGAACCGTTACTTCTACGAGCTTTTAGGAGAGCAAAAGACTTAGCCCTCATGCGCCGACAGTCTCGATCGAACCAAGGCTTTTTAGCCGAAAAATTAGAAGAGTCCCTATTGCCTACTGGTACACAACTTCACCCAGCCGCCATTCTGATGCATTCAGTAATAAAGCTCTCCTTCGACTTTATACCTATCATTCCTCTACAACCAGAAAGTAAATCCAAGTTTATCATTGTAAAATTTCTTTTTCACTGCAGACCGCCGTAATCTTGGCAAAAATGACTGTGTTAACTCTTCTTTTTCCTCGCAATTCCCTTCTATCAACACAATGGGTATGTGATCAGAATAAACCTGCGACAAAATCTCGAAATCCACCAATTCCTGCAATATATTCAGTGAAACCCCACTGTCGTGGTACCGGCCTATACCACTCAAACCTATATATGATCAGATTATATTCAATAAAGCAAGTAGTAGGAACGGGTCTATGTGACAAGGAGAACGTGCACAGCCGGTTCCCCCAACAGTTCCTAACGATTGTGGGAGGGCCGGAGGAGGCTGGAACAATCCCTACAAAACCCGTGCTCCTGCCCAGGCTTCTTCATTCTACGCATTCACCTCGAGTAGAGGACTTCTCTATCTCACTAGGTACCTTCTTTCTCCCTCGAAAAGATCTCGTAGAGTGGTGTAACCTCCCTGGTGAAGCCTTCGGGTATAACGGGTGTGGAACCTCACCTATCTCAGGCACACACGTATCCTTCACCACACCCACATATATCAATAACTGACGAACCTCGTGCACCCAAGTACGTAAATTCGCCCGCATCATCGGAGACTGAATGAACATTCATTATGACTAATCCCAACTCATTAAATACTTCCACCAGCGATCTTCCTGCAGCGTTCATTACTGTATCCTTACTAATTCGAGCCGACCGAGCAATGGCAGGAACACCATCGACCAACTCCTCAGGTACATCCTGTGATTTCCCTATTCTCGCATTCGCGTCACCCATTATGGCAATATCACTGAAGGAGGAACTGAAGGTGGTGCGAGTAGGTACCTCTAGCCAGTAAGAACGCCCAGAACTTCGCGCGTAATCACCCGCCTTTTTTTATTTTATGATTTTATTTGGTTTACAGCAAATTTTATTATAGGTCAAATGGTCGGTGGTGGCGGGGGGGGGGGGGGGGGGGGCAGATTGCACCAAAGGATTTTCCTTGGAGCATAACGAATGTTTGTGCAAAATTTCAGCTTTTTAACCCTCATAAATTCGTCCAAATGGTGGGGGGGAAGGGAGTCAAATGGAAAGGGGGCACAAATTGCACAACAGGCACTTCTAAGCTCCCCCCCCCCCATATTGGTTGGGGGGGGGGGGAATTTGAGCTCTTAAAACCTTTTCTAATTTATTCCTAACACCCCAAATGATGTGGGTGGGATGGGGACAAATTGCAGCAAAGGCAATTCCTTGGAGCATAACGTAACGCATAAACGTAACGAATGTAGGTATGTTCAAAATTTCAGCTCTTAAATCCCTCTTTCATCCCCCCCCCCCCCCCCCATCCGGTGGTGTGACAAATGGGGTGGGGGTGGACAAATGGCACCAAAGGCTCTTCCTTAGAGCATAACGAATGTTAGTGTCAAATTTTACCTCTTAAAATCCTGTCTTACCTACATCGAACCCCTCCCCACCGGCCGACCCACACGGGGGGGGGGGGGGGGGGGGGATTGCACGACAGGCTCTTCCTTAGGACATTGCGAATGTGCGTGCCAAAATTCGCTCGATCCGTTATGTCCCTGAGGCTGTAGCCCTATCAGACAAGAAGAACAAGAAGTAGAATAACTTGAAAAATAGCAATTTTGCGATCTTCCATAACTCCGGCACCTGATGGTCCCGAGGGTTGATATACGGTACACATCGTCAGTGGCCACTCTAGAAATCGTCAACGAAAAATAAACCCCGGAAACCCTCAGGGGCCGAGTTATTGATGGTGGGGGGGGGGGGGGTAAACCCCTTCTTTTCCGTCGTGTAAACGGTGTTGTTGGTCGCTACGAGTTTTTCGGTTTTCTTGGCGGGCGGGCGCTCCCGCGTCCCTAGATTCCAAAAACATCCTCCGAAAATCAGTACCTTCATCAGAGGAATTTTTACCGATTTGTTGATAGGTACAAGTTCCGTGGTTCACGGCCAATCATCAAAACACATCAAACTTAGAATCATCAAAATTAGGTGACAGTTTGGGACTATGTGGAGCAGGGTGGCCACCAGTCAGGGAAAAGCCAGGGGAAAAAAATATTGGTCAGGGAAGTCAGGGAAATCGAGTGGCGAGGCAGGAAAAAATACACTGCCAAGTTGATGGCACAGGAGCTTCCTCGTCACAATCAGAGTGGCCCATTATATACATAACATAACGTCCATAATACGTAACGTGAAATATACATATAACATAACATAACATAACATAACATAACATAACATAACATAACATAACATAACATAACATAACATAACATAACATAACATAACATAACATAACAAACATAACATAACATTACATTACATTACATTACATTACATTACATTACACAACATTACATTACATTACATAACATTACATAACGTGAAATATACATATTACATTACATAATATTACATTACATTACATAACATTACATAACATTACATAACATTACATAACATTACATGAAATATATATATTACATAACATTACGTCCATTATACATAATTGCGACAGTTATGCGTGTTTGAAGAATTTCACGTTAGCGCATGCGCAGGGCGAACCGCTGGCTCTATCATGTTGAAATTTATATGGGACCTCTATGGGCCCTACCCGCTTAATCCCTGAGAATTACATTGAAATTGGGTGAAATCTTTGGTTACTACGGCTGTAACAAGGAAATTGACTCTATTTCACGCCAGCGCATGCGCAGAGCGCACCGAGGGTCCGATCATGCAGAAATTCATACTGGAACTCACTAGGCCTGGTCCAAACAACCCTTGAAAATTTGAGCGAAATTGAATCAAAATTGTGAATGTTATGCGTGTTTGTTGAATTTAACGTTAGCGCATGCGCAGGGCGTACCGCTGGAACAATCATGTTGAAATTTGTATGGGACCTCAAGGTGCCTTACCCGCACCATCCCTCAAAATTTGAGCTGAATCAATTCAAAATCGTGGAAGTTATGGCTGTAACAAGGAAATGCGGACAGACTCACAGACTCACAGACTCACAGACTCACAGACCGACAGACCCACAGACCGACAGACACGGAACCAAATTTGTTCAGTAGGCTTTGGAACGCAAAATGCAAGTGGAAATTTTGATTTCTGAAGACAAAAATTTTTTGGCTCACGAAAGTGAACACAAGGCTTCCGCTGCTTCGCAGACTCGGAAGCAATACCGCACGTCTGCCGTTTTCTTGAGATTTTGAACTGACTGAGATTGTGAACTTCTCGTGTCCGATCATCTGATAGGTCCAGAGTGCAGCCCGAGCGCTCAACTAGCGGCACGGAGTAGAAGAGGACATCACTGCCCCATCCGTCTCCACAGTTCCCGGCAGGCCTGTGGGAAGTACGAGGGAATACGATTGGGAAGTTCGATTATGAACCAATCGGTAGGCTACTTGAACAGTAATTGATGACGTTCGAATATTCCTACGCCCACCAGTTTTCTTTCCACTTCCACCAATTTTCTTTCCACTTCTTTCACTTCCACCAGTTATCTTTCCGAACTTGAATTTTCATATATTTCACAATTGCATCGATATTGATTCAGCGAACATCGATTTTATCATTGATATCGGAACGGTAACATCGATGTTCGATAATATCGGACCTTTACCGCTGATAAAACATCGAACATGGGAGTCAAAACACCGATGTTTCGGTAACCCAATGAAAGTTGTAGGATTTTCGATTGGTCGAGCTGCAAAATCAGGTAAGTTCATTTCTGATTAATACCTTTGCACTTGTCGGATCCTAGTGCATGCAAGCTGTGTCAGGTCGAGGGCTGGCATGTGGTTGGTTCACGCTTGCATTGTCTTATGGCGAATTTTTTTTTGACTCTTGGTATGCTTCGCCGTACGCTGGTTGGCGTTTCTCGCGCCTCGAAATTAGAAATTGATTCAGGTTAGCACATCAGTAAATACACAAATCCTTCAAGTAATAATATAATATTTATTCAACTTACCTGTTTATTTACCCTTCAGACACTTGAATTTGACAGGGTATATGCTAAAATTCATACTGGGAAATCGGGAAAAAGGTGTAAGAGTCGGGCTTCAAAAATCTCGTTAAGTCAGGGAAATCGACAAAAAAGTCAGCGATGATCTTGAAAATCCTGATGGAGTGGCCACCTTGTAGAGGGGCCTACTTAGGCCCCTCACAGGCCTAGGTTCAGCATTTCACAAATGACAGGATGAGGGTTCTCAGTGACAAAATGGCGTTTTACAGGAGTTTTTAACGGGTAGGAGTCATGGTGAAAACCAAATTGTCACTCCCCAATTACCCTATTACGAAACTCCCCAGTCACCCAAAAACTTGTACATGAAAGCGGCTATTAGTTGTAGGTACGCGGTGTTTCACGGAACAGTCCACTGAAAACAATCGGGTGATGAGAAATGTAGAATTCTCAGGTCCCGCTTGATCGATTGTCTCTCATCCAGCTAACATTGCTTTGCCCTCACGACTTTTGGCTGCGTTCCAGTCAATTTGAGGCTCAGATTCCTCGGCACCACAGACCTATAGAACCACAATCTAATGCTTTGAGCCTAATATTAGAGAATATCGCAAAATCAACAACGGCACGAGGGCAGGTTCGAAAATTTGAATCGGCAAACGCTCAAATGAATATACTCGTAAAACACAAAATGCTTTCAAAATCGACCACGAATCAATCAATCGGGAACTATTTGTCTGCGTTCAAAATGTTCAGTTGAACATAACACATGGTGAAAATCTGGGAAAGCAATAAGTTGGTCAGATATTTTTTATAGATCCCGACGCGCTGAAAATCCTCAACCACAGCTATAAATCACCAGAAATCGAGGTAACTCCACGTGAAGTTCACCGAAAAATGTGTATTGAACCGTAGTTGAATGCACTTTGAATGTTTCATATGTAAAATGGCTGATTAGGGATCTGCACCACAATTTGGATGACTGATCTCAAAATATTCACATACATACATAAAACATGACTTATTACGTGATACATAACGCTTGATTTATTACATAATATACACTTATTCCGTTTATCTGTTTTAACCCGATTTCGAGTGTCACAACTGGCCGGCGGGTTAATAAATCATGAGGCTTCAATTTTTTTTGTTTTAAACATAAACCAAAAACTGTTTTAGGGTTCACTTGGTTTTTGATATGGGTAATGTCGAAGAGGTAAACTACCAGTATATGAAAGTACATGGAAGTTTTTTACGCTTCTGTTGGTACCTGGTCCTGGTTTGAACTTCGGTCGCCCCTACCGGTAGGTATTCTTCACGAGCTAAGGAACCCAGGGCTTAGGCCTCTCACACAATCCACTCCACTTGTAAGCGATTTTATGGGGGGTGATTCCACAGCGTCCCTATCTGGCAACATAAAAGCAACACCTCCTTCCTCCACCACTGCTTGGCACACAGATTTTAGTTAATTATTCTGTGAATAATACACCTATGTTTTAGGTCTCTATAGTTTTAAGGCAGTCAGTACTTCCTTGTTGTTTTGTGTAGCAGTATGGAGTATTCTACCAATTTCTTTTTTTTTTCATTCGCATCGTTGTAGCGGGAGTCAAAACATTCCACGATGTCCACCCATGCCTCTGTTTCCGTGTCTTGTTAGAATGTGCTGTCGTTCTAATCTTCAATATGTACATGAATATTTCACTAATGAACCGCTCTGTATGAAAAAATGCTGCGTAGTCCTTAACACATGGGTTTATTATTCTATTGGACATACCTAAAGAAATATTGGCTGTTCATTTATTGTTTCTTACATGTGCAATAATTGGAATAGCTGTTTTTGTTGGGTTCTACCAATGATGGCCCCAAAAACTCGAATTAGGCTCCTATTCTTGACAAATTATCTTTGGTCATTGATAGTGCCATTTGTCTTGACTGACCTGTTGTTACTACTTCTAGTGTTGTCATAGAAATGTATGGTGATTTCAGACAATTTCCCTGGCTTTTGACTCACTAGTGATAAATGAATTTTGGGAGTTAAAACTTCGTTAGAACCTAAATGCTCCACTATTTGGTCAATATCAACTTCATATTCGGTCTCCTCGCCCTAAATAGACATGGAAAACGATAAATCAAGTTAATTTTTACTAAAACACAAAACAAACCTATTTTTACACCCATTCTCGCTCACAACACCCTTCGGTATATTCCGGTCGGGCTGAAAAGTTTCGGGGCACAACTAGTAGTTAGAGAGCCAGTGGCCTCCTAATTTAACCGGAAGATGTATAGCTGCAATCCCCCTAAATCGAAGGGGCTTGATGCCCTGAAACGAGATCCGCGAGTCAGCCACTCCCTACCCGGGGCATTATTATAAAAATTTTGAATTCAATTTTCAAAATTTTGGCTCCTAATTTAACCGAAAGATAAATGGTTGAAATTTGTTTCAAAATGTAGGTTTCTGATCACTGGTTAAGGATTCAGGGCGACTGACGACCGATCCTGGGCCAATTTACTAACTGACGCGTTCAAATTTGGTTAAAATGTGCATCTAATTTAACCGAGAGATAAATGGCTGGGGTTTTTTTCAAAACGACCAGCATGCAGCCCTAAATAACATTGTGCAGCGACTGACGGCGCCAGCTGGGCAGATTTCATAACTGACGACAATTTAAATTTCGGTTGACCGAAACTTAACCGAGAGATAAATGGTTGAATTTTGTTTCAAAATGTAGGTTTTCTGTTAGTGACCCAGGATTGAGGGCGACTGACGGCCGATCCCGGGCCAATTTAGTAACTGACGCGTTCAAATTTGGTTAAATTGTGCACCTAATTTAACCGAGAGATAAATGGCTGGGGTTTTTTTTCAAAACGACCAGCATGCAGCCCTAAATAACGTTGTACAACGACTGATGGCGCCAGCTGGGCAGATTTCATGACTGACGACAATTTAAATTTCGGTTGACTGAAACTTAACCGAGAGATAAATGGTTGAATTTTGTTTCAAAATGTAGGTTTTCTGTTAGTGACCCAGGATTGAGGGCGACTGACGGCCGATCCCGGGCCAATTTAGTAACTGACGCGTTCAAATTTGGTTAAATTGTGCATCTAATTTAACCGAGAGATAAATGGCTGGTTTTTTTTTCAAAACGACCAGCATGCAGCCCTAAACAACATTGTACACCGACTGACGGCACCAGCTGGGCAGATTTAATGACTGACGACAATTTAAATTTCGGTTGACTGAAACTTAACCGAGAGATAAATGGTTGAATTTTGTTTCAAAATGTAGGTTTTCTGTTAGTGACCCAGGATTCAGAGCGACTGACGGCCGATCCCGGGCCAATTTAGTAACTGACGCGTTCAAATTTGGTTAAATTGTGCATCTAATTTAACCGAGAGATAAATGGCTGGTTTTTTTTTTCAAAACGACCAGCATGCAGCCCTAAACAACATTGTACACCGACTGACGGCACCAGCTGGGCAGATTTAATGACTGACGACAATTTAAATTTCGGTTGACCGAAACTTAACCGAGAGATAAATGGTTGAATTTTGATTCAAAAGGTAGGTTTTCTGTTCGTGAACCAGGATTCAGAGCGGCTGACGGCCGATCCCGGGCCAATTTAGTAACTGACGCGTTCAAATTTGGTTAAATTGTGCATCTAATGTAACCGAGAGATAAATGGCTGGGGTTTTTTTCAAAACGACCAGCATGCAGCCCTAAATAACATTGCGCAACGACTGACGGCGGTAGTTGGGCAGATTTCATAACTGACGACAATTTAAATGTCGGTTGACCGAAACTTAGCCGAGAAGTAAATGGTTGCATTTTGTTCCAAAATGTAGGTTTTCTGTTACTGGTCCAGGATTCAGGGCGACTGACGACCGATTCCGGGTCAATTTAGTAACTGACGCGTTCAAATTCGGTTAAGTGTTCAAATGATTTCCCGCTGATGTCTGAAATGGATGCAATTGTATTCAATGACAGTTTAATATTTTCGTACAGGGGAACAAATGAACACTATGGAACAGAAGAAGATTTTTCTGCTCCTCATCCAATGGATGAATCATCTGAAACAATAAAACCAAAAACTTTTAGTTGGAAAAAAATACATTTAGCGTGGTTGTTCATGGGCACTGTTTGAAATACTACTTCCAGTGAACCTGCAGGGTCATCCTTCGAACGTTAGGCTTAGGTACTTAGTCCTTAAAAAATCCGTGCAAAAATGCCAAGTTTTTGTGGACTCGAAACGATAACTTCCAAAGACAGGATCCAGTTTTTTTTTTGGAAAGCAGAAATGTCTGCAGTACCTACTAAAATTTCGTTCATAAATTCTCGAAAGATTTTCCTAAAAAAATAGTATAATGTATAACACATCACATTTTATTGTAGTAATGAAAATTACCTGAGTCAGAAGTATGTTCTCCAATATCGTCATCGTCATTGGCATCTTCATCGTCAACATTATTGTCATTGTAGTTCCAGCTGGCATCAAGGTAATTTCTGTTTTCCAAGATGTCATCAATGTTGGGAGGTCCCATCCCTCCGCAAAACCGGACTTCTTCTTTCCATGGCTACATGCACCCATGATTATCTGCCTTGCTTGTAGGTTCAAACTGGCAATGCCCTAGAATCAATGCTCCACACCCCTCCCAGAAGAGCTCTTTTGATTTTTTCGTTCAGTTCAGCCTGGTCAGGGGGAATTTTGCTAGGACTGAAGGACTTGTCAAATTTGAGTTCCGGTTCATTTGCGTTTTTAGGCAAAATAGCTTTGCAAAATAGCTCATATCGGGCTTCATTGACCTTTTTTGTCCCCCGCACTCCATACATTCTGCATACGAATTCATGCAGAATTTCATATATGTCTTTCTCAATGATACTGTCTGCAAGATTTTCGAATACACGAATGAAGCGAGGATCACTCGCAAGGAAAGAGAGTATTTTCCCTTTTCTGAAAAATGCTGGAATATGGCCGCAACCAGTGAATGTATGAAATGCTGTCAATGCCCTAGATAATTCATTACCTTGAGTATTTTACAGAGAAGTGACGTTAATGAGAATTTTCGAGCTTGAAGTGGCAGTTCCTATTTGGACCAGTGCGGAGACGACCAACATGTCTCTATCAGACCAACGGACTAGCATATTCTCATGGTCTTGCATGTGAGCAAGGTTGAAAATAATGCGCGTACAGCCTCTTCGTAGTCGCATTTGAGTTCACTCACTTCTTTCCTGAATATTGAGCTGCTATTATTTGATATGAGTAAAATTTTGTCCCACATGTGATCTAAAATACACGGTACCATTTCTTCCCTTTCTAAATATTCAATAAAAAACTTAACGTAGGACTCCTTGAAATACGGATTTGATGATAGTGCTTTACCAGAATCAGCCGGTCTTTGTTGTTCAGGGTCCAATATTTGACACGGAACTGGAGCATTACTTCGCCGGTTTTCGCCTCTCTTACCGAAAAATGAAATGAACTTCCCATTCAGGCTGAACATATAGCACTGCAAACAGCATCTGTCTTTGCCGATATGTTTTTGACAGATACTTAAATCCTTCACTGAAGGCTGCAAAGAAGCGAAAAATGTTACTCGTTTCAGAAAAATAACAGCTCAATATTCAGGAAAGAAGAGACAACTCAAATGCGACTACGAAGAGGCTGATGAGCGCATTATTTTCAACCTTGCTCACATGCAAGACCATGAGAATATGCTAGTCCGTTGTTCTGATAGAGACATGTTGGTCGTACTACTTTTAAATATGTGTCTTATACAGGCGAATGTTAGCAACGCACTGGTCCAAATAGGAACTGCAACTTCAAGCTCGAAAATTCTCATTAACGTCACTTCTCTGTAAAATACTCAAGGTAATGAATTATCTAGGGCATTGACAGCATTTCATACATTCACTGGTTGCGGCCATATTCCAGCATTTTTCAGAAAAGGGAAAATACTCTCTTTCCTTGCGAGTGATCCTCGCTTCATTCGTGTATTCGAAAATCTTGCAGACAGTATCATTGAGAAAGACATATATGAAATTCTGCATGAATTCGTATGCAGAATGTATGGAGTGCGGGGGACAAAAAAGGTCAATGAAGCCCGACATGAGCTATTTTGCAGAGCTATTTTGCCTAAAAACGCAAATGAACCGGAACTCAAATTTGACAAGTCCTTCAGTCCTAGCACAATTCCCCTTGACCAGGCTGAACTGAACGAAAAAATCAAAAGAGCTCTTCTGGGAGGGGTGTGGAGCATTGATTCTAGGGCATTGCCAGTTTGAACCTACAAGCAAGGCAGATAATCATGGGTGCATGTAGCCATGGAAAGAAGAAGTCCGGTTTTGCGGAGGGATGGGACCTCCCAACATTGATGACATCTTGGAAAACAGAAATTACCTTGATGCCAGCTGGAACTACAATGACAATAATGTTGACGATGAAGATGCCAATGACGATGACGATATTGGAGAACATACTTCTGACTCAGGTAATTTTCATTACTACAATAAAATGTGATGTGTTATACATTATACTATTTTTTTAGGAAAATCTTTCGAGAATTTATGAACGAAATTTTAGTAGGTACTGCAGACATTTCTGCTTTCCAAAAAAAAAACTGGATCCTGTCTTTGGAAGTTATCGTTTCGAGTCCACAAAAACTTGGCATTTTTGCACGGATTTTTTAAGGACTAAGTACCTAAGCCTAACGTTCGAAGGATGACCCTGCAGGTTCACTGGAAGTAGTATTTCAAACAGTGCCCATGAACAACCACGCTAAATGTATTTTTTTCCAACTAAAAGTTTTTGGTTTTATTGTTTCAGATGATTCATCCATTGGATGAGGAGCAGAAAAATCTTCTTCTGTTCCATAGTGTTCATTTGTTCCCCTGTACGAAAATGTTAAACTGTCATTGAATACAATTGCATCCATTTCAGACATCAGCGGGAAATCATTTGAACACTTAACCGAATTTGAACGCGTCAGTTACTAAATTGACCCGGAATCGGTCGTCAGTCGCCCTGAATCCTGGACCAGTAACAGAAAACCTACATTTTGGAACAAAATGCAACCATTTACTTCTCGGCTAAGTTTCGGTCAACCGACATTTAAATTGTCGTCAGTTATGAAATCTGCCCAACTACCGCCGTCAGTCATTGCGCAATGTTATTTAGGGCTGCATGCTGGTCGTTTTGAAAAAAACCCCAGCCATTTATCTCTCGGTTACATTGGCCCGGGATCGGCCGTCAGTCGCCCTGAATCTTGGATCACTAACAGAAAACCTACATTTTGAATCAAAATTCAACCATTTATCTCTCGGTTAAGTTTCGGTCAACCGAAATTTAAATTGTCGTCAGTTATGAAATCTGCCCAGCTGGCGCCGTCAGTCGTTGCGCAATGTTATTTAGGGCAGCATGCTGGTCGTTTTGAAAAAAACCCCAGCCATTTATCTCTCGGTTAAATTAGATGCACAATTTAACCAAATTTGAACGCGTCAGTTACTAAATTGGCCCGGGATCGGCCGTCAGTCGCCCTCAATCCTGGGTCACTAACAGAAAACCTACATTTTGAAACAAAATTCAACCATTTATCTCTCGGTTAAGTTTCGGTCAACCGAAATTTAAATTGTCGTCAGTTATGAAATCTGCCCAGCTGGCGCCGTCAGTCGCTGCACAATGTTATTTAGGGCTGCATGCTGGTCGTTTTGAAAAAAACCCCAGCCATTTATCTCTCGGTTAAATTAGATGCACATTTTAACCAAATTTGAACGCGTCAGTTAGTAAATTGGCCCAGGATCGGTCGTCAGTCGCCCTGAATCCTAAACCAGTGATCAGAAACCTACATTTTGAAACAAATTTCAACCATTTATCTTTCGGTTAAATTAGGAGCCAAAATTTTGAAAATTGAATTCAAAATTTTTATAATAATGCCCCGGGTAGGGAGTGGCTGACTCGCGGATCTCGTTTCAGGGCATCAAGCCCCTTCGATTTAGGGGGATTGCAGCTATACATCTTCCGGTTAAATTAGGAGGCCACTGGCTCTCTAACTATAGGGCCCAAATGGAGCCTCTGTGCGAAAGAACGAATTTTTTAGACCGCAAATAAAGTAGATCTGGATAATACGGCGGACGGACATTGCATTTTGGTTTATTGGTTTACTATTCTGTGAATAATACGCCAATGCAATCGCTCGGCAGAAAATTTTTATAACAACCCCCTCGAAATGTTTTCTTTTACGTTTCAAGGTACGTCGATCACCAAAACGCTGCAAAGCCCTTGTCACATGGGTTTTTATTCTACTGGACTTACCTACAGAAATGTTGGCTGTTAATTTATTGTTTCTTTCATGTGAAAAAATTGAAATAGCTATTTCTGATGGTTTCCACCAATTTTTTTGGCTCCCAAAACACGAATTAGGTACGCTCCTTTTGGTTTATTATTCTGTGAATAAAACACCTATGTATTCGCTCAGCAAAAGATCTTTATAACACCCCCTCAAACTTTTTTCTTTTCCGTTTCAAGGTGCGTAGATTCCAAAAATGCAATGTCCGTCCGCCGTCCGCCGTACACCGTATCACGTGTACAGGCTTCATTTTCGGTCTAAAAAAGTCGTTCTTTCGCACACATGCTCCACATGGGCCCTAGTTGTGTCCCGAAACTTTTCAGCCCGATCGGAATATACCCAGGGGTGTTATGAGTGAAAATGCGTGTAAAAATAGGTACTTTTTGCGTTTTAGCAACATGTTAGTAACATGAGCTTCTGAGATATCATTTCCCATGTTTTTGGGGACAAGAAGACCGAATATGAAGTCGATTTTGACCAAAGAGTGGACAATTGAGTTCTACCAAATGTTCAGCTCCCACAATTGATTTTTTATGAGTGAAAAACCTGGGAAATCGTCTGAAATCACCATCATTTTGAATAATAACACTGGAAGAAGTGTCAACACGATCAAGACGATTAAATGGCACTGCCAATGATCAAAGATAGTTATTAAAAAAAAAGAAAAAAAACGCTGCAAAGTCCTTGTCACATGGGTTTATTATTCTATTGGAGTTCTAGAGATTCTTGTTCGCTGTTAAATTTATTGTTTCATTCATGTGGAATGATTGAAATAGCTATTTCTGATGATTTCCACCAATTTTGGCCCCCAAAACATGAAATAGGTACGCTTTTTTTTCTTTTTTTTTATATCATCTTTGATCATTGGTAGTGGCATTTAATGGTCTTGATTCACCTGTTTACACTTTTTCCAATGTTATTATACACATTGATGGTGATTTCAGACAGTTTTCCAGGTTTTTGACTCATAAAAAACCAATTTTGGGAGCTGAACCTTTGGTAAAACCTCAATTTCCGCGTCTTTGGTCAAAATCGACATCATATTCGGTCTTCTCGTCCCCAAAAACATGGAAAAAGATACCTCAAAAGCTCATTTTACTAACATGTTGCTAAAACGCAAAAAGTACCTATTTTACACACATTTTCACTCATAACATCCCTGGGTATATTCCGATCGGGCTGAAAAGTTTCGGGACACAACTAGGGCCCAAATGGAGCACGTGTGCGAAAGAACGATTTTTTAGATCGAAAATGAAGCCTGTACACGTGATACGGCGTACGGCGGACGGCGGACGGACATTGCATTTTTGGAATCTACGCACCTTGAAACGGAAAAGAAAAAATGTTGAGGGGGTGTTATAAACATTTTTTGCTGAGCGAATACATAGGTGTATTATTTACAGAATAATAAACCAAAAAGCTGCAAAGTCCTTGTCACATGGGTTTATTATTCTATTGGACATACCTACAGAAATGTAGGATGTTCATTTATTGTTTCTATCATGTGAAATAACACAGGCTCTGCTTGGGCCCTAGTTACGTGTCGAAACTTCGGAGCCCAATCGAAATATATCCAGGGGTGTTATGGGTGAAAAACGAGTGTAAAAATAGTTTTTTTTTGTGTTTTAGTAACATGAGCTTGTGAGTTATCGTGTTTCATGTTTTTTAAGGACGAGGACGGAATATGAAGTCAATTTCCGAGGCAGCCCGATCGGAATACACCCAGTAGTGTAATGGGGATATAAATTGACGAAAATTTAAGGTTTACCAGTTATTTTTTCTTTTTGAGGTTTTAGTGAACATGAGCTTATGATGTATCGTTTCCATGTTTATTGGGGCGAGAAGACCGAATGTGAAGTTGGTTTAGACCAAAGAGTGAAGAATTGAAGTTGCAGCGAAGGTTCAGCTCCAAACACCATAAATTTGTATAATAACACTAGAAGCAGTATCAACAGGTGAATCAAGACAATGAAAGGACACTATCAACGATCAAAGATAGTTTGTTAAAAAAATAGACTATTTCGTGTTTATGGGGGGCCAAAATTGGTGGAAACGATAAAAAATAGCTGTTTCTATTGTTGCACATGAAAGAAACAATAATGAACAGCCAACCTTTCTGTAGGTAAGAATAATAAACACACTGACAAGGACTTTGCAGCGTTTTTGGAATCTGCGCGCCTTGAAACGTAAAAGAAAAAATATTTGAGGGGGTGTTATAACAATTTTTTGGTGAGCGAATACATATTATGTGTATTATTCACAGAATAATAAACCAAAAATCAGACGTTTCGAGTACTTCGGCTGGGGACGCAGTAAATTGCGGACGTAGGTTGTTAATCCCTGAAAGTAAACATTAAAAAGCGGACGGTGTTTTTGAAACATGTACGTTAAAATGCGGACGAGTCTGTCCTGTCAGTTTCCCACACTTGTTCAAACAACCTCACTGAATCTCACAATCTTTGTAATTCCTGCTCTACTTGTCTTCTTTTCTGGTATTTTCGAAGGCATTAAACAGTCTTGTTACATACCTAACATTACATTCCACTAATCTATTCAGAAGTCCCAAACAACCAGCTCATTCACGGGATAGTTTCTGGGATTGTTTATCTTTTTTGAGATGCGAGCGCTAGCGAGCATCCAGATCGCTTGACAATGCATTTTACTAGTACAGAATTGTCCGCATTTCACCTATGCGAAACCAACCTCCAGCGAGCTCAACGGATTAACTTGTCCGCATTTTACCTACGCTCTTCGGCTGCATACCGAAATGAGAGGTATGCAGCCTGGGTAAGGTAGTATACCTGGAAGAGGAAGAAATTTGGTGACCCAAGTGTTGTCCTGTTTTAAAAACGCCTATTAGATGTTTGTTCCTATTGTGGTGTGGCGTGGATGTGGCAGCGCCAGGAGAGGTGGGAAAGGGGCCTTAGGGCCGTAGTACTGACTCAAGTAAAACTAATACTTTACTTCTGAAAGTAAAATAATTTCTTAAGGAAATTTATGCATTATCTGGTTCGCTTTCATAGACATTACTCCCCGAAGTAAAGAAAAATCTTTACTTAAGTCAAAATTTTTCTTTTACTTTAAGTATACAATTAAGAAAAATCTTTATTTAAGTCAAAATTTTTCCCAACTCTCTGGGTTGAGCTTAAGTTGGCAGTTCTGGCAGGGTGTGTGTTTCTGTTTGGTTCCTCGGTATTAGCCATGCCATTCTGTTGGTTTTCCGTTGTTTTGTACGCCGATGTCCTCCCTGTGTCAGGGCAAGTAAACAGCGGAGCAAGCAACCTTTGTTTTATTTTGAAAACATTTCTGTTATACACTTGGTGCTCGCGTTTTGGTGTATTGACGTGTGTTTACTTCTCCCTTTCTCTTCTGTATTACTCCTCCCTTCTGTTCGCTCCTTCTTCCCTTTTGTTTTTACTCCCTCTTTAACTTTTTTACTTATCCTTTTAAATATAAATTTCGTTTTTACTGTAGTTCCTTGGTTTGCCTTTTCATTGGAATCAACTACCAACATGGTCATGAGATGTACCTCTGGTCTTCGAAAAATGAAATAATTGGGATTTATCCTACTTTCGGTCAGGCAGAATCTTACTAGTAGGCAAAGTCATAAAGTTAGTCAATAATGAACAAATTGGAAACTTTTGGAACATTTTTTAAGGAACTATCGAAATCGATGGCAAACTCCCGGCTCACGTTAGGATTATTTCGAAGAGTGAACATGTACAAAATGCAAAGGAAATTGATAAACAAAGTCTTTGTCACATGGGTCTTTGTCATCCCACTCATCGAAGTCAAACAAAATTTCGTAATCCATCGTATAAAAAAAAATAATAATAATAATTGGGAAAAGAAACAAGAATGCCGAGAACGATGACACTGAAAAGATGACATGAATGAAAAGAGAACAGTGCAAACGATCAATAAGGGAATGCTCAAGGTACCTTTCGACGATGTACCTCAGTTTTTTCCACCTATTTAGGCCCGAAAGTAATGATTTTTCTCTACTATTGTCTATGAAATAGGAATAAAGGAAATGCTAAAGGACGACTTAAGCATTTGCTTTATCACTGACTATGAATAGCCCAAGTGGACGTTGCTTCCTTATTTTTTCACTTAAGCATTTACTTTTAATAAAGTGAGGACTATGAATACCGCCCTTAGTCCACTCGAGCACCCTGGCTTGACCAAGAGCCGTCAAGTACCTATGAGTCATCCTACCTGTTCTCTCGCCTCCCTCTAGACCGTCTTGCCCTATCAGTGGCCCTACTATAATGGGGAGGTCCAATGGGATTCAGGGGTATCACGTCGTCAGTAATGACAAAGAAACAAATGATTTATTACATTTGTGTTTTAGGTATGTGTTCGTTCGAATAAGGGTCATTGTAAGGTATAGGCGGAGACATTTCACTTTACCTGCATCTGAGACCATTTCCTTTGAAGTTGATTCCTTTTCCTGCAGTGACCCGTCTCTTTAGTGAAAAGTAAAGTAAATAGCTATTTCAGGCTGGGGCTTTTCGTCCGACTGCCCTGCCAGCGTCGCGGACGTGATCAGCTGTCCTCCAATAAGAGGATCAGAAATCGACCCGATCATTCGCTCTTTACTTGGGTACTCATTGCCTCGCCGCCTTTAGTGAAGAGGGGTTCGCCCAACAGCTACATGGGTCATACTTGGACGTGTCACCACCTGTCACGGCGGTCACCCCTCCAAGTACTAACCACTTCGGTGATCTCACGGGAACCGGTTTATTCCACCTGATAAGGCCGTTGGGCCTATCTTTAGTTAATATGCAGTAATTCGAAGTGAATTTGCAGTAAAGTATCCGATATTTCCAGCCCTCTTGCTTCCAAGCACGTTGAAACCTTTTCTTACTCAGGGAGATTATTAATCGCTGAATATTGTCAGCAAGCATACCGTATTGAATAATCATTGTTTGGGATATGTGAATCGATTTTATTCATAAAAATCGCATATATAATAGATGGCTTAAAAGAAGCAGCCTTGGGGCAATCGTTTCCTTGCTGTACGTGGACCAGTTAATTCACCATTCATCCTCAAATAAACCCAGTGTTCTGAAAACGTTGTTGATCATCTTGCTTATTGTGTCAGGTTAGCCCAGTTCTACTAAATGATGATATGTATAGTAGTTCAACTAATAGATCGTCGTACGCTTGAACGACATCAATGATTTGGCCGTGCATGGGTTGTATGTGCGTAAAACCATTCTGTATGGCGGTTGTAAACATACACAGGGTGTTGTAGAATGGTCTTCTGGGAAACCGTACGGATTGGTAGGAAGTAATTGATTGTGTTCAGCTGTACCTGGAATTAACGCTGTTGTTGTAGTAATTTTAGACTTTTTCGAAGGTTCTAACCTAGTTCCATATTATGGTCTTGATAGGAGTCGATTTGTTTATAACGTCACAGAAAGCTTTCCAGTTTCCTGGCAGCAGGTTCTGGTAGCAATCGCGCTGGTACATTTCATTTCAATAAAGTCTTCCAGACATGGCTGTTCGCGAAAAGCCCTGTAGGACCTTTTACGAGTATTGGTTGCATTTGCGCACTGATCGTTCCAACATGGGTTGATTCGTGCTTGAGTTCTTAGTTTAATTTTTTGGAACGGTTTCTGTTGCTGCCATTTGACAGCAGTTCAAGAAATCGCCATACGTCAATATATTTGGATTGCTTTGTAAAAGGGCTATAATTAACTTATCCCAATCAAATTAGTGTAATCTCCATTTTCTGGTTGGAGTTTGCAGTCGAGATTGAGCTTCTAGTGATGTGAATGTAGCAAGACAAGGTAGGTGATCAGAGCCCAACGTATGGGGTAACAATATCCCAGAGTATTTATCTGAATATTGGCTATTTAAATGTTAATATTATGGTGTAGGTAGCTGTCCTGCGATCCTTCAACTTCGACTGTTCCAAAAAGACTGTAATGGGAAAGTTATTTTAATATTCCATGTGTAATCGTACGTCGAGTCACAGTTAGCCCCTCCCCACATAGCTGAAACAACTAGGAACCCTTATGGGGAGAATGTTATTAGGAAACCCTCCTAATAAGGGATGTTATGAGTCGTGCAATGAGAGTTAGCTAATAAGGTGGAAGGGAGGCTCAATCTTGTTTCTAAAGTTGACCCCTTCAGCCTCATCTCGAGGGATTTATGATCGGAAAACCCACAATAGACTTTCTTCAGGGGTCGGGAGAGTCAACCTTAGGGTGAGCTGTGGTATGGGGTGGGGAGGGGGAGGAGTCGGATACCACTCCAACGACAGGGCACAATGAGGAGCCTACGACGTTTTAACGGCTGCCTCAGCAGACGAGAGGGACGCGAGCTCGGATATCGGAAAACCACTACCTAATAACCAATCCCATTCCCCCACCATCCCACCCTTTTTCTTTCCTTGAGCCCCCCACTTTCCTTTGAATCCCCCCACGCCCTCCCTAACGCTCGATAAATCACTCTTTCAGACCTTCACGGATGTTTCTCCCACACAAAGAACTATTTATTTCAACGAGATTCACTTACAATCTAGAAAACTTCTGAGATTTGACCTTTCTGAGCGGTTTATTTCCAATAGCTCCCAAATTTCTCACCAGACTACTTCATCTTCATTTTTCTTTATTTATAGACGTCCGTTCTACTTAGGGTCGCCAGATTTTCAAGATCAAGTTCCACCAGTATTGTTGATAATGCTTCCTTTGCAAGAATGAGATTAGGCATTGTTGTTTCCATGCTAGTGACCTGTTGTTATTTCAAATTAGCTATAGTCCCTATTTTCAAATTAGGGTCTATCGAATTTGAAACATCTTGAGATTCCGAGAAGAAAGATTTCATAATCACAACGCCATGTCACCTACACAGGCCCAAAACTGTATAATAACTTTTGTAAAAATACAGCTGTTTTAAATAATAACAATTCGCATCAGCATAAACGAATATCTCTGTTAAAATAGTTGAAAACTGGCTACCAGATAATGACCGAATAAATAACTTTCTGAATTATGCCTCACTCATAAAATCATATTTTCTGCTTACTTTAATGTTGTTCCACCTCACCTGCAACTTTATCTAGATTTCTGTTGTTATTGAACGGTACATGAACTACTTATAAAAATTGCATTGGGAAACACCTTTCGCTGGATTTCTGGTCCTTTTATTTTCTAATGGTACTTAGGTTCCTTCAATATGTGCAGTAGGTACCTAATAAATATATTTAATTTACATTAAATTTTGTTTGTTTGTCAATTTTTTTATCGTGTAGGTAATCTACTATTAATGTATACAAAAATTTTCTCAGAAAATGAAATTCTCTCTTTATCTACTTCTAAACGACCAATAACATTGTGTCGAATTTACTATTGATTTACCGCTATTTGTCAAGCGTATTTGTAATCAGTATAAGGTAGTAAAGTACATAGACTAAAAGAGATTGAGCCGTGAATAGCATGGTATGAAATGAACAGTAAATTGCATAGCAAGTTGCTATCATCTTGATAATTGCTAAGGAATACACAATTTGGACGATGAGACATGTTTTAGCAAATGTCCAAATTTCATACTTTTTCGAAGCACAATACGCTCTCACAAAGTTATGCAAATTTAAAAGTAGACCATATTTGTTGGCCCAACATTGAGAAAGATAATAGAACCATTATCATTACGAATTCGGAATAGTTTTCTATGAACTGGCCAAGAGAGCTTGAAGGATAGGGCGGGAGAAAATCGCCCTTGTGAAATGAGGAGGGCTTGGACGTTTTAAAGAGTTTGTAAAGGATTTGTCGGGGCAACACGCTGAATTATATTCATGGATGGAACGGGTAGGTAGGTCTGGGTGCTTAGACTCCTTATTCATTCTTCCACGATTCTTCTAGGTTTTATTTACTTAGAATGGAATGATGAATAGAATCCTTGTGTATCATGTTTATCCAGATTGGCCTTAGAACTTTAAAGAATCGTTTGAGATGAAACAGCTGAATCCCCAACCAATAGACAGCAATTTGAACAAAGGAAAATACCAGCTTTGGAGTACTGCAAGGCCAATTTAATTTCTGATATATGAAAGTTTATATGAAAATTGGTAGCTTTTGCAGAAGACGTAGTCGTCGTGATAATTGAAAACACTTGGGAACTATCACACTACTATGAAGAAGTAACGATGGATACAATAGCCATATGGTTCAGCAGCCTTACCGTGAATCTACCTAAAGCTAAATACATTCTCTAGACATAAAACAGACTACCAAAAAAATCTGTAGATGGATGAATGTATCGCATCAAGAAATTAATGTAGTTGCATCAAGTTAAAGATGCTGAATACCATAAAACATCTTGAAGCGCATTTAGACCAACACTTCAAATGTTAAGATCATGGGTCTAATTTAGTCAACCACTACCTAAGGTGAATTCTTTCAAGTATGATAATACAGTATTTTGACTTCTAGTGGTTATTGTGTGAGATGACACACCCCGGACTTTAATTAGAATTGGAGCAGCTTACTCCCACAAACGTTTCCCATGTAGGTATCTGTACAAATGTTTTGTTTGGATGTCTTCATGCCTACGTGCATCGAATTATAATATATATGTTCATACACTGTAAGAGGTACTCCCGGCTTTCCCCCCATACTGTCAGAGTGATAAATGGTCCTTTCCTTCCTGCAAGAAAATAGGTACCTAAATATTGACCCTTGAGTTGTATAACAACCCCACCACCCCAGATATATTCGTAGTATATTCAGCTCTGAAAGTGATAGGAATTGTAGGCTATAATAGGGCTCCTTGGGCTTCGTGTTTCATAACTATGGCCTAGATTGGCATGTTAACATTAACTTGGAAATCATTTCGACTGTTGGACATGTAAGTGATATGATGTGGCTACCCACATGCTTACATAAACATCTTCACTTACCTATTCACTATAAAATCGGTCGTCAGATCAACAGGGACATAAGCCAACAATTTTCTACACATTCCACAACCAAATAATGGTGTTTTTGACTAGACAATTTCTTTGGGTGTTTCCATCTCTGCTGAACACCTCAGCTGTGGGTGGGTTATCTTGTCTTCACTCGTAAGACAAACCTCATCTCTAGGAAAATTAAAACGCTGCAACTTATTGCACAACGGTTTATTATTTACCTGTATAGATATGCTCCTTCTGGGTAGATCATGGGTTTCTGTTGTCAAAACAGCTGTTGACAACACCATCGTGCTTCCCACAGGAATGCCCTAAATCGATATCAGTATTGAAAAAGCGAACAAAAGAAAAAACCTTTTCCTGATTCTACAAGATAATAATTATTATCTTGTATAATTATTGTATCAACAAGATAATAATAATTATTAGGTATGCATCGTGCTCCAAGATTTTGTAAAACAACTAGGCTATGACACGCTGAAAACAACTAGATCGTGTTTCCTTCCATGTAACGACTCAATTTCATTTTACCTCCATCCGTTAAGCTCATCCAGACGCTCGTAGGAAAAGTATGAAAAGGTTCAATGCCTATATTTAATCCTCGGGCCGATAAATCGTCGACCATCCCTGAGAGAACCGAGAAGTTATTACGTGTTTGCTGGCCGAGCAAAACTTTGTGGGGTTACCTGGAGGCAGAGACATGTCGCTAAGTTCACGAAGTATCCCCCCCCCCCCCCCCCTTCCACCACCAAGAAAAGAAAAATCTGGTCCGAGCGAGTTTACGCAATATGAAAAGTTTTCCGCGAACTTGCTTGTATGTATCATGTTGGTCATAGTGCATTTATTTGGAATAGATAGGTCAATGCATGGCGAAGCCTGAGTCTTCATGCGCTCAATGAGGTCGGAATCACGTTTTCGTCATCACCTGGTTTGCGTGAATAATCAAAGAAGTTATTCACTTATTGTACCTTATGCACTGTATGCACCATTATTATTGAATGATTGGCGATTAGTGATCCCCTGATCACGAAGTGATGAGCACTTGTTTCGTCATACGAAAATCCAATTGGCCGAAAATGATTCCGCACTGATGGAGAACTAAACACCGTGATAAAAGACTGGGTAAACAGTTTGGACAAACAGTTCTACAAGGATAGCATAAATAAATTGCTCCGCCGAAATCATGCATCCAACTCTGAATTTTATTTTTTTACCACCTTCAAACTACCATATTAATTTGAAACATCTTGCCATTTCGATAGGTAATAAGGTAGGATCCTGTAGTCACTGGCTTTCCTATTTATCAGAGAGGGCCGGGGTGTCCGAGCGGGCTAGAGCGTCCGATCTTTGGGAGGAATGTTCGCGGAGTCTCTGGTTCTCGCCTCGGGCAGGCACCAACACAGGCTCTGGGAAGGTTGCACTGGTCCTGTCAAATCGTGTTTTTACTAGGAAATTTGTGGAGTAGTTTTGAGTTCTCTACTCATAATGTTTTTTGGGGGATATGTTTCATGAGGCAACATCGAAAAAAAGCAAAAAAAGTTTTTAAAATCGTAATTTTTGGTGGTTTTTTTCTTATAACTCTAAAACTATCAACTGTTCGTAAATGACTTCTCCATTCAAAATGAAAGAACCTAAAATTTCCTACAAATATCACTATCTAGGTTTTTTCCTCGAACGAACGGTTCGGACTTGAGCGCTAGTTGAAAATTGGCGTATTTTGTCTGTCTCTGCAAAACTCCACTTTTTCGCCTCCAAAACTCGCCATTTATTATTACAGGCTGTCAATTAGTGAATTCCTCCCAGTTCTATGCACATACCTTAGAAAAGAATTACAGTAACACCGAGTTTTGCGGACCAGCTAAGCCCCAAATGAGAGAGTGGGACCTACAAACCAAATTTCCACCAAAATGGTATACCGCGGACGGACATTTTGCGTAGCTTGGAATGGAAACCATCAAATTCTGATGGGAGGGGGCTGTTAAACCATTTTTTCATGTTCGATTCCTAAGGTTATTAACAAACTATATTAACGTTATCAACAAACTGTGATCCAAAATAATAACAAAATAACGGAGATAAGGTGGTTTTCGTTGTCCAGCGTTCAGGTATTTTAAATGTAATTTCGAACCACTAAACATAAATGATATTCTGAAAAAATAAGTTTTCTTGTTTAAATGATCATCGTTGACTGAAGATAACAACGTAGCTTTCCGTAGATTCATAGGTGCCTTTCAAAATCCGTAGAAATCGGAAGAATCTGTGGATCTGGTATACCTGATTGGTCTGTACTAAAGTCAATAAGCATTCAGTTGTTGGCTTGTAGTTACGCTGTCCCTCCGCCGAAAGTTTCGTCCAGCCTCACTCTCCCCGTTTCTAGTCCTACAAGTATTTGCCCTGGCAATTCCTGCACCTGCCACCTTTGACCAGATATCACCCACGTTGAATTATGCCTGTTTTTCGAAGCGTTGCGCCAGTGTTCATATGTCGAACACTAAGGATTTAGGTGATGTGAAATTCAGACTATTGGACAACAAAAGTGGTCGACCGTCTGCGAGCGGCATCAGAGTGAATCCAAAGGCCACAGCTTTCCTTTGAGAGCCGGCTAATGGATTCCTCTTTGAACTCGCCAGATCAATTTTCAACCTTTTCACTCATTCCCTTTTTTCTTCGCCGCAGCCCATCAAGTCACTATTGCAGCGCTGGGAACCACTCACCACGTGGTCCGCACTAAGCAGGGGAAGGCGGAAATGACAGACTTTTGTTGCACCTGAGTCTCAAGACGTATCGTTGAGTTGTGTTGAACGTTTGTGTTCATCGAGTCAAACGATAGAAGTGCCATAAAGCTCGAATTCCTCCGCTCTTATACCAACCAACGAGCAAACGCCTGTCACCACTACGGCCTAGTTTCAGCTTCAGTAACCTTCAAAGGTTTTGCTCAACACTCATTTCTGCCCAACTTGCTTTGGACTTGCGTGTCAGTGGGCGGTGTGCGCTGCTGTCCGGGTGTAGCGTAGGGATGAGGGGTGGCCTGCCTTTTAATTCCCTCTTCTTTGCTTTTGATTCTTCGGAGTCGCGGTCAGCTATCTAATACCGCAAGGCGGCGAATAAACTGCACCGAGAGAAAAAACGCATTGTTTTACCACCTCGTGGTGCTCGCAGGCCGGTGAAAACTTTGAAAAAAACCCGATAGGGATTAGGGGTACCCGATAGGAATGAAAAACAAACCCGTTAAGAAAAAATTCTATCGGGTACCCACAAGATCATCCCTGCAAACGGGTTTTTAGTGCAGCTCCTATCGGGTAATTTGTGCAGGAAATGCCCGATAGGAATCTACTGATAAGACCCTATCGGGTAATCACAGCACGTACGTGCTGGGATACCCGATAGCAGCCGAACGTGCTGTAAAGAAACACCCGTTTGGTTTCCAATCGGGCAAAAAATTGAAAACAATCGGGTAATCCTTGCACGTCCATGCTGTTCCTAGCGGGTCTACCACCTAACACCCGTTTGATTGCAATCGGGTCTACCACCTAACACCCGTTTGATTGCGATCGGGTCTACCACCTAACACCCGTTTGATTGCAATCGGGTCTACCACCTAACACCCGTTTGATTGCAATCGGGTCTACCACCTAACACCCGTTTGATTGCAATCGGGTCTACCACCTAACACCCGTTTGATTGCAATCGGGTCTACCACCTAACACCCGTTTGATTGCAATCGGGTCTACCACCTAACACCCGCTTGGGTTCTATCGGGTCTACCACCTAACACCCGTTCGATTGCTATCGGGTCTACCACCTAACACCCGCTTGGGTTCTATCGGGTCTACCACCTAACACCCGCTTGGGTTCTATCGGGTCTACCACCTAACGCCCGCTTGGGATCTATCGGGTTCTACGAATGGACGCCCGATAGAATCCTAGCGGGTTCTACGAGTGGACGCTCGATAGAATCCTAGCGGGTTCTACGAGTGGACGCCCGATAGAATCCTAGCGGGTTCCACGAGTGGACGCCCGATAGTATTCTACCGGGCGTCCACTCGTAGAACCCGCTAGGATTCTATCGAGCGTCCACTCGTAGAACCCGCTAGGATTCTATCGAGCGTCCACTCGTAGAACCCGCTAGGATTCTATCGAGCGTCCACTCGTAGAACCCGCTAGGATTCTATCGAGCGTCCACTCGTAGAACCCGATAGGATTCTATCGAGCCTACTTCTCACTACCCCATTGGATTCCTAATGAGCCCATTTCCACCCTAACCGTTTGCATTCTCCAATGGCTCTACCAATCAGGTAATTATTAGTAGAGCGTAGGGAGATGCAAAAGGGTAGCGATGGATTGGGATTAGGAGGAATCCTAAGGAGTAGGGAGAAGGAGGATTTCGAAGCCTGGTGAGGAACCTGCGTGAAACATACTCATGAAATTGAAATCGAAATACTCATTGAAATCAAAAGTGTTGAACAAACAGTTGAACAAAGAAATGAAAGTTATAAATGTATAGAAATGTAAATAGTTGCAATAAGTAATTCTTATTTCTAAAGGTGAACACAGCTTGGGCAAAGGAGAGTTAACACAAGTGTTTAGGTCATCAATTTATTCATAAGTCATAAAGTTCAAATTCACAATAAAAATCGGAAATAAATAATTTGTTTTCGTACGCAGATTGTTTATAGCAATTTGTTTCTTAACTAAGTACAACAACAAAATAAACAGTTTAACAGTATCACAGTTTATTGGACTCGTTATATGCAACAATATTTGATAACGTATGCATATTATTATATATAGGTATATAAAATTGTCTATGTTTATGTTTAATTACAGGTTGTTTCGCACTAATACGTATAGTCTAGAGCGTATAGATACGTATAGTCCAAATAATTTGTTTTCGTACGCAGATTGTTTATAGCAATTTGTTTCTTAACTAAGTACATTAACAGTATCACAGTTTATTGGACTCGTTATATGCAACAATATTTGATAACGTATGCATATATATATATATATATATATATATATATATATATATATAATTGTCTATGTTTATGTTTAATCACAGGTTGTTTCGCACTAATACGTATAGTCTAGAGCTTTAACTACAACGTATTTGGGAAAGTATATCGGCGGTTTGACAGTTTTTAAAATGAATGAAATTCAACTTCTCTGAATGTTAAGGGACAGTAGTGAAATTTGTAATGTTCTGTACCACTCATGTTGGAACAGTGATGTATATATTATACCCAATGAAATATGGTCGACTTCAAAAAAATTTTATTTAGAATATATATTATTATAGAATGTTATTTACATATTATTCAGAATGGTCATCAAGGAACAGTTGATGCACAAATGGTAACTAACTAGCACCACCTCAGTGTAGACACGTTGTAAAGCAATCAGTGGTGAGGACGTGATGGGTATGTTAGCTATTTTTTACTCTTACTGCCACGTACCGCCAGTTTCTGGCGTTCGACCAAATCCTGCAAGGACTTGGGAGTACTGCCCGGATCGCTGGATGATGCAGGGGAGCTGCTGAAGTGTGGAGGTGGGGACACGGGCAGAGTGCTGGTATCAGACTCAGGAGTGGCTGTTGCAGTGGTTAGTTTAGATGGGGTGGTTTTACATGGTGTTGTTTTAGACGGGGTTGTTTTAGACGGGGTTGTTTTAGACGGGGTTGTTTTAGACGGGGTTGTTTTAGACGGGGTTGTTTTAGACGGGGTTGTTTTAGACGGGGTCAATCTTTTCGGAGTCCTACTCTCTTTGTAGAATCCAGCTTCCTTAAGGGGAGTTCTTGGCCATGTAGGAGACAGAAGGGGAGGTGGTTCAGATACACCTGAAAGGGCAGGGCTTGCCTCAGGAGGAACTGCTGTTGCTGATGGTAGATGTACCTCCTCAGATGGGTCAAAAAGTGATTTGGAACTTGAAGTGAATGGCAAATGTGACTCAACACCCCCTGAAGTTGATGGCAAATGTGACTCAACACCCGGAGTTGACGGCAAAGGTAATGATACTGAAGCAGGACTATCTGTTATGTGAAGGGCACCAAGTATTTCGGTTGTGGTGGGATCTATACTGTAAGCAATCAATCCGTGTTGTTCTGCAAACGCTTTTGTACAAGTACCATAAAGTAACAGTTCCGAATCACCAAGAATGTTAGACTGTATTATGTTGTCCCCAGTTAAGTTTAAGAAAGTTACCAATTCACCTGTTCTGAGACTCTCAACAAAGCATACACATTGACCCTCTATAATGTCGTATTTTTGTATCAACACTCGTACAAGTGATTTTTCATCACTGGAGCTACCATCAGCAGGAGCAGCAGGGGTGGGTGTAACGTGGTAACGTAGGAAGTGAGCACAGGTGGAAGCGATAGTCACGACAGAGTGGAGGTAGTTTTTAGAAACCTTTAAATCATAGCACACCCATTCTAGAGTTTGCCAGATGTGTGTACACTGAGGTGGGTACTCGCAGTTCAGCACGATTATTAATTTAAAACAAAGATCGACTGCCTGGAGTATGGTGTCAGTTCTAAGGCTAAAACCTAAGTATTTGACTAGACAATGGCTGACGGAACCTAATTTTCCTATTGCTATGACATACGGTTGCAATGTTCCGTGTTCCGCTTCCTCCAGGCGTTTGGCGTGGAGGTTGTCCACCTCAGACTCTGAGTCCAGGAATTTGACGAAGTGATCTGCCGACTCCTTCTTCGAGATCTGAACCGGAGCTCTAAGTCCTGCCCTCTTCTTCAACCGGTGAGTCCCCATAGCGAACGGGAGGGCGACGAGAGCTGCAGTCGTTCTCTTGTCCTCCTCTGAAATATCACGGAGCACATTAGCAACACGTTCGTACAGTACGATTCAGTCATTACAACCACCTCATGGTCAAATAAAGCAATTTCAACAAATCATTTGTTTACAAAGCGTGAAGAAGAAGAATCCCTGGTATAACAACAAAATATTGTTGAAAAAACGATTCCTAGTCAATTTGAACACAGAGTAGGCTAATCACAATTATTTCTCACCGGTATTTTTTTCGTAGTACGACAGTAACGACTCGACGATCGTGTCCCACCCTTCCACGCTTCTGGAAGACCTGCTAGCCTCTTGGACTATGGCCGGGTGGAGTTCTCTCAGCTTTTCATACAGCCTCCCCTCCGGGATGGTATAGAGCTCCTTGAAATCAGATTCTATCTGTAACAGAAAACAACAACTATCATTAGCGATTACTAAAAAATATTCCTCGCTTTAAACAACAGCAGGCACAAGTATATAAACAGAGCACATGAAATACGTTCAAATTATGAACTCACCACTTTCGCTGCGTGGGCGGACGACTTGAAGAACGGGAAGTAGTCGAAGTAGTCGGAGAGGCTGTTGTCTTCACAGCATAGGTAGTCGTGCCGCAGCTTCGCTGTCCTCCGTAACGCCTCTTGTATCTCTTCGGGGATCGACGCTCGGTCCAACCAATCACCTCCCCTGATGGTTTGGATGGAGTGATGTTTTTCGAGTTCCTCTTTCCACTCTAGGAAAATAACATCAACGGTTACGACTCCTCACAATAAATAACACAGAAACGGCAGACAAGGAGGGTGGTAGGAGGAAAAGAGATGAATAGAGAGTAGACTCACCTGTCAGAGTTTTCCGTACGGGCGGAGGGGAGGTGGTTGGCTGCTTCGGCTTCTTCGTGTAGGCCCTCTTCTGTTTGCCTCCCTTCCGTTTCCTTGCTTCACTTGCCTTCTTGGCCTCCTTTATTTTATCGTACTTTTCTTTATTGGCCTTCCTCCAGGAGTCCTTGAGGTTGTTTACTTTGCTCCACAAGTGCCCGTAGGGGTACTTCCTTGGTTTTTTCGTCGGCGTGCTGTCACTGCTGTGTGACGAGCCCCCCCCGTGTCGATGCTGATAAAGTAAACCACAGCGAGGGGGGATCCCGGAAATATCTCGCCAACTGAGCAGCTATGAAACTGAAACGTACACAACAATTCAAAGACGTGATTATTATGTCTTTATGCAGAGGAATGTTAAGATAAGAGTACCCAACATGTATACTAACAAACAATGCGTAATCACAAATTTCAAGGTGTCACTCACTTCAATTCTTTGTAAGAGAAATGGGTGATGACGCTCGCACCCGCGGGGGTGGCTTGTCGGTGAAGGTGGTTTATGACAACATCCGCTACCGCCTTCCTGTCGGATGGGCTGACTGCCTTGGTATTCTCGGGCCTTGCTAGCTCCATGCACCTCCGCCCCTTCTCTGACTGTTGTAGTATTGCTGTGATCTGTTGGGGAGAGAGGAAGAGATGTAAATTTAATATAAAAACCCTAGGTTTGACTATGAGTACGTGATACTATTTCACCCACGGATGGTGTGATGCACATTACCTCATCTGAAGTGCTGATGAAAGCAGTCTTATCGACTCCCTTGTAACTGGCGAATTGGGGGTCGTCGTCGGTTGTGGCGGCGGATTCGTCGTCATCGTCAGACGATTCCTCGCTGAGCTGTAGTTCACTCGGCAACGAGTCTCTAAGGCGAGGCGTCGAGGAGTAAAACTGCAACAACAACACCGTTCACCTCGTAACAATACATATTATATGCAGGAAGTTATTGTCAAACATGAACACTGTTTCTGTCTGCCTGTCGTCTGTAATTGTAATTGGCAACACTCACCTGGGTAGGAAGTGTTCGCGTGGAGTCGTCACTTGATAGGGGTCTAGCAAGAGATGTCGAAGAACGACTGGGAGAGGAGAGTGGACCGAAATTCGTCTTCCACCCTGCTGTGTATCGCATCTTGTCTGTCTGAGTCCACAGTCCTGGTGCTACTGCTTCCCAGAGGATATTGTCTGGTTCTAGGTTGCGTAATTCGTCAGTTTCGAATCTGGCATCTGTGCAGGGGAAAAAAAAGTCAGCCATGAGACCAAGTGAACACCCGATACGACTACAAGCGGCAAGGCAAAGCAGTTTGTTGAAAATATTTTAAAGTACAACACTACCCGATTGGATTACTAACGGGTACTCACAACCACAAACACCCGTTACGAATGTTTACGAATATTTGGCAAAGTCCGGATGAACCTGTTTGGAACGAAGTGAACACCCGATACAACTACAAGCGGCAAGGCAAAACAGTTTGTTGAAAATATTTTAAAGTACAACAATACCCGAATGGATTACTAACGGGTACTCACAACCACAAACACCCGTTACGAATGTTCACGAATATTTGGCAAAGTCCGGATGAACCCGTTTGGAACGAAGTGAACACCCGATACGACTACAAGCGGCAAGGCAAAACAGTTTGTTGAAAATATTTTAAAGTACAACACTACCCGATTGGATTACTAACGGGTACTCACAACCACAAACACCCGTTACGAATGTTCACAAATATTTGGCAAAGTCCGGATGAACCCGTTTGGAACGAAGTGAACACCCGATACAACTACAAGCGGCAAGGCAAAACAGTTTGTTGAAAATATTTTAAAGTACAACAATACCCGATTGGATTACTAACGGGTAGGGTGGCGCAAAAAAAAGTTTTTCTTGAAAAGTCGTCCTCCCCAGGGGTTAAATTGTGACATTTACCCCCAAACAGAAGGCCTCAAATTTTCAAGGCTGTAAGTGGTCAGGAAAGTTTGCCAGTAGGGGCTTAAAGTTTCGAGATTTAGAGGAAATAACCCATTTTTTGATTATTTTTCCCAATATTTTTCAAACGAATTGTGTAACTTCCAAAAGGTCATACCTTTAGTAAATACCATTTACAAACGCATAAAAGTGTAGGTTTCCACTTATGTGCATCTTGAGTTTAGAATGAAATTATGGTACTAGATAAGAAAACGAGCCTAAAAGCCAGAATGTCGATAGGTGGTCGAAGGACGAACGTGTTTTGTTTAATCATGTCGGTATGAACAATGAACATTGAACATGTTTCGACAAGATTTTCCCGAAGCACTGAGTTAGAAATATTCAGTCCTTCATTGTCTTTTGGCGAGTGCGTGCATCTCTTTTCATCGTTTCTTTTAATAGTTAACTATGAACTCCAGTTTGAGCGAAAAACCGAAGTTGCGTTCGGATTCAGTGGTTTGGCTCTTGGGAAAGTTAAGTGATCAGTTACCAATTTCACGCATCCCCACCAGGGGCGATGTTTTGAGATATTTTGTTTTTTTAAAGCAAGAGTGTCCGTGGAAAACTGTGAAGCACGCGTATGGATGTGGAAATATTGCTGATGAAGTCGTCAATGAAACTGTTCAGCGGTGGCGAAAAGCTGGCATCCCAACAGCAAGGAACGACAAGATTAAAAGTAAGTTGAATAAGCTTTATGATGAATATAGATCTCTCCAAAAAGGTAAAGGTCAGCCTTTTAATAAGACGAAGGAAGATATTTTCCTCCAGTCATTGAACCATCATTTTCTCATTCACTCTGATAATGCCATGCAACTTATACAGACTGATCAGTTGAGAGATGCTAAGCAGAAAGAAGAAGACATTGAATTCCTGAACGCAATCATATAGGGAAAAGATGTTAAGATTGCAGCAGAAGATAAAAAGTATACAAAAAAAGTCGTTAAAAAAACCCTACGAACTGAACAGGAATTGAAGAGAATACTGAAATATAAAGAGGAAACCGTATTAAAAAAATGTTGACACCAATGTTCAAACTACTTTCAACCCTGAAGATGAGAGAGATTGTGCTGAAACGTGCGCTGATGATCCCGAATTTCATCCAACGCCCTTAACTTCTTCCAGTAAGCCACAATCACTTCCTATATGCCTCCCCAAGAATCCTTTCAAATCTCGCAAAATATCTCAGATATCTGATCGGTTGGGACTTTCACTGAATCAACGAACTGGATTAGTTGCTTCAGTTATTATGGAGGGAGGAGGATGTCTGGAAGATTTCAGTCTCAGTCGGGACACGGTGAGACGTACTTGTGACGCAAATCGCCAATTCTTCCAAGATGGATTTCATTCCACCTGAGTATTGCGTGTTGCATTGGGATGGCAAGCTAATGAAAATGAACAATGAGAACAACGAAGTTGAAGAAAGACTGGCCATTTTGATATCCGGAATGCCCAATTACAAAGAAGGAAAACTTCTTGGCGTCCCGAGTCTACCGGATTCCACGGGTGAGTCTCAGGCAACTCGCGTAATGCAACTCACTAAAGACTGGGGTGTTGTTGATAATATCGTTGCTCTCTGCTTTGATACTACTGCTTCCAATAGCGGATGGGCCAACGGCGCATGTGTGCGACTTGAAAAGTTAATCGATCGGAAGTTATTTTTCTTGGCATGTAGACACCATATTTTTGAGCTGATTGAGGGCAGTGCGTGGAAATCCATTTTCGGCCAATCAATGAGCCCCGATAATTTGGAGTTTAAGGAATTCCAAGGAAACTGGAAAGCTATTTCCACCAACTTGGAACAGTTCAACATACTCGAAATCAAAGATAGAAGGCTGAAGACTTTGAAAGAAGAAGCTATTTTGTTTTTGAATCATGTTCTTAGCCGAGAACAAGATTTTCTTCTTCGTGGAGATTATCGAGAATGTGCCGAAGTCCTTCTCATAATATTAGGTGAAACTCCGCCAAGAGGGATTCGTTGGCAAAAGCCTGGAGCGTTCCACAAAGCCAGGTGGATGTCAACGATAATATATGCAGCGAAAATGTTCGCTTTCAGTGACAAGATGAACTACGATTCCCAGAAAGTGGAAAATCTGAGACGAGTTTGTTTATTTAACGCTCTGATATTTATCAAGAGCTGGCTGAATGCCCCAAAAGCAGCGGATAGTCCTAAGAACGACCTGGAACTTTGGCACACCTTTAATGAGTATCGCCGAATTGACGAAACTGTTGCTCAAGCAGCCCTTACGACATTCATCCGTCATTTTTGGTACCTGACTGAGGAGGTAGCACCATTTTCCTTGTTTTCGACCCATCTACCAGATCCTGAGAGGAGAAAAATTGCTTCCTGCGTTCGAAAATGCTTATTCTCTCGGCTAAAGCTATCGGAAGGCGTCCCGGTGTTCCCCACTTTGAATCAAAGTACCAAACTAGAACATCTAGTTGGGCCGAACTCCCGACTTCTTTTCGACATGTTCGAACAAGACCATTCCTGGTTGAAGAACCCACCCTCAGCTTGGGAAGAAGACGAAAACTACAATAAAATGAAGAACTTTGTCACAAATTTGAAAGTTGTGAATGATGTGGCCGAACGTGGGGTAAAGTTGATGCAAGATTTTTCCCAAATTGTCACCACTAAAGAAGACCAACGGCAAAATTTACTCTTGTCTGTAGAAGAAAACAGGAAAAAAATCCCAAATTTCAAGAAACGTACTCTCGAAGATTCATTGTGATCGGTCAGTGAGCAGTGCAATAAATATCACGATACCTATATATTCTCATGTATTTATTTTGTAATATAAATAAATCATTCAAGTTTCAAATAAACGGTTCGTTGTAAAATTGTTGGTTCTTATTGATAACCTAAATTTTCCCTCTCTTGAAGCTATGTTCTGATTTTGATTAATTATTTAATTTGATCATTTCTTAAACTCCTAATCCCTCTAGTGTGGTTTATGAGTATGATACAACGATTCAGAGTTGAAAAAACTAGTTTTAAAATATTGGGGAAAATATTCAAAAAATGGGAAATTTTAAAAACTTTAAGCCCCGACTGGCAAACTTTCCCGACCACCTACACACTTGAAACTTTGAGGTCTTCCATTTGGTGGCAAATGTCACGATATAAGCCCTGGGGAGCACGACTTTTCCAGAGAAAATTTTTTTTGCTCCACCCTACTAACGGGTACTCACAACCACAAACACCCGTTACGAATGTTTACGAATATTTGGCAAAGTCCGGATGAACCCGTTTGGAACGAAGTGAACACCCGATACAACTACAAGCGGCAAGGCAAAACAGTTTGTTGAAAATATTTTAAAGTACAACAATACCCGATTGGATTACTAACGGGTACTCACAACCACAAACACCCGTTACGAATGTTTACGAATATTTGGCAAAGTCCGGATGAACCCGTTTGGAACGAAGTGAACATACGATACAACTACAAGCGGCAAGGCAAAACAGTTTGTTGAAAATATTTTAAAGTACAACACTACCCGATTGGATTACTAACGGGTACCTATACCCTCAAACACCCGTTATGTATAGAAGGGACAACGGAAACAAGTTGGTGCAAGTATTTCACGTCTAATAATACCCGATTGAATTACTAACGGGCACTAACACACTTAGCAATTTCCCGATACCGTAACAATGCAACTCAAACCAAGATCATCATGAAATCGGAATATTATACAACAAAAATTAGCATTGGTAAATACGTTGGCAAAAGGAAATGATAAGTAATGCTCAACAACACAAAATGAAATTCAAATTGAAATGTCAGTTTGGATTTGGAAGTGATGTGATTAATTATATTGAAAGCAGACTGTTATACTACAAAAACTTTCATTTGGTGAATACGTTGGCAAAAGGAAATATACTCAAGAAAAAAAAATTCAAATTCAATTTGTCACTTTGGCTGCGTAAGTCATAGCTACGTGTACATCTTGAAATCGGAATTTTATACAACAAAAATTAGCATTGGTAAATACGTTGGCAAAAGGAAATGATAAGTAATGCTCAACAACACAAAATGAAATTCAAATTGAAATGTCAGTTTGGATTTGGAAGTGATGTGATTAATTATACTGAAAGCAGACTGTTATACTACAAAAACTTTCATTTGGTAAATACGTTGGCAAGAGGAAATATACTCAAGAAAAACAAATTCAAATTCAAATTGTCAGTTTGGGTGCGTAAGTCATAGCTACGTGTACATCTTGAAATCGGAATATTATACAACAAAAATTAGCATTGGTAAATACGTTGGCAAAAGGAAATGATAAGTAATGCTCAACAACACAAAATGAAATTCAAATTGAAATGTCAGTTTGGATTTGGAAGTGATGTGATTAATTATATTGAAAGCAGACTGTTATACTACAAAAACTTTCATTTGGTAAATACGTTGGCAAAAGGAAATATACTCAAGAAAAAAAAATTCAAATTCAATTTGTCAGTTTGGGTGCGTAAGTCATAGCTACGTGTACATCTTGAAATCGGAATTTTATACAAAAAAAATTAGCATTGGTAAATACGTTGGCAAAAGGAAATGATAAGTAATGCTCAACAACACAAAATGAAATTCAAACTGAAATGTCAGTTTGGATTTGGAAGTTATAGGGTATATGTGATTATCATGAAATCGGAATATTATAGAAAAATAGTAAAACAAATTTTTGCTAACCTTCAAATGCAGTAACGATTCTTGCATCCAATTTCCAAGACTGTAGAACATCAGTCAAGCGTTGGTCCGCCATTGCAATTAAAACGAATTGCGTAGTACAACGTACCAGGGACCGAATGTTGTTTGGTGACGGGTGAACGTTAATAATTGAAGCACAACAAACTAGAAACACAACTAATTTGAAACACAGCTGATTTGAAACACAACTGATTTGAAACACGACCGCAACACACAGACTGAATAAAGAATAAGCACAGGGAAGTAAGTAGAACACGTGAACGTGAGGACGCGACTGATCGGGGAGAAGTGGTTGTCGCCATAAGGGGACGTTGGGGTTATATAGAGGTCTCCCCACCATGACCCACCTGGTAACGGGTTTCCCTGCTCCAAGCGGGCAGGCGTTGGCTCCTATCGGGTGTTTTTTACCTTCTATCGGGTGTCTGAATGTTTCTAGCGACTTTTTCAAATCCCCTATCGGGTGTTGAGATTTCCATCGGGTATCCAAATTCAGATTCCTATCGGGTGTTTTCTGTCTCCCATCGGGTTCCCGAATGCCGTAACGTCTTTTTCAACTCCTATCGGGTTTACGAATGTCGTAACGTCTTTTTACCTCCCAATCGGGTTTTTCTTTCAATCGTGTCGGGTTTCCCGATTTCAAACGGTTTTCCGATTCCCATCGAGTTTCTGTTACGCCTATCGGGTTTTTCACAACTTCCTAACGGGTAGTTTGAAACTCGTAACGGCTTTTAGGGAATTTTCGAAGAAAAGGAAGCTATTGTTCTCGGTCCAAAATGTTTAAAACTCGAATTTCCGAAAGATTTTTATACCAAAATCCGTTTCAGACCATCCTGAATTCACTGCCGAAAGACATGTTCTTGGTTAAAGACTCACTGGGTTAATATATATATGTATGTGTCATTCCAGACGATAACTCTCGAAAGAATTGAGATAAAAAGTTCAAATTTGCACGAAAAATCTGTCTTGGCAATCGACAGGCTAAGTTCGTAGATGGGCAGAATCGGGTCACTCTAAGGGGGAATTTTGGGGAGTTTTAGGGGAGAAAAATTACCCATAAATTCCCAAAATGAAGCAGTCTGACAAGTGACACCTCATTTTAAAGGTTTTTGTAAGCTGAACACGATGGTGAAATCAGAATTGCGATATCTCATTCCTTTCTCAAACTGGAGCACTTTGAAGATGAAGGAACGTGGTTATTTCTTGAGATGTTCTTCCTGGTTCGTTTGCTCTAATCTGATAACGGAATGGGATATCGCAATTCTGACTTTACCATCGTGTTCAGGGTTGGAAAATCTATAAAACGAGGTGTTACTCGGCAAAAAATGGAACAAAAAATTTGTAACGTATGCCCATATTTCATGCATACCGAATTAACCGAATAGCGTCATACTGGAATACCTATAATTACCCAATAAGTTTAAGATTGCCCATATTTGAATGGGATATCCCAAACATCACATTTTACATAAAATCACTTATTTCTTCGAAAATTCGCTCTTATAGCCACGCTGCATGACTGTGGTTTTTTTTTTTTTCAATTCGTATCGGGTTTTCACTCACTTGCTAACAAGTGTACGGTTTTTCTAACATTTCTGCCAGAAACTCCTACGTGCCTACCATTAGTATATAGGTACCTGTGCCTACTGGGAAAAAACATTAAAAAATCCCCATCGCAAATACCCCGAGTCATTAACGACTCTTTCCATTGATAATTCAATTTAATTGATAATTTAAGCATGTACATGCTCAACATAACAACTTACAACATGTAATGGACTTAGAAATAAATGACGTATAGGTACTTACTGCCCTCAGATTCCTTCCGGCATTGAATGACACATGAAAAGTTGCAAAAGCGACGCACATCACTTTGTAAATGCTGTCGTTTTTATCAAAACTGTATGCAATACAATATACGTAATATTATATTACACTTCATTCACAGAGATGGTCACACAATGAGTATAGCTCGGGTGAAAATGACCCGCCAAACTACTCAATTTGGCTCATGCCAAATTACTTCTCGCCCACGAATATATTATTATTATTATAGGTCATCATGCGCTCAACAACCGTTTTCCAAAATACTGTTTAATTGTTGTTCCCAATTTTCAGTTATTTCTGCTGAATCCGAACCATGACGATTCTGCCAAGTTCAGTATTTCTCCATATCCTTTGCATGGTAACAATCGGATGTCCTACAAACGTGTTTTATACATGCGTGTACAATACGTTTTTATGTGGTATACTTATATACACCTAATTTACTTGCATTGAAAAGTATGCGCTTCAAATTCAAATTCCTTGCTGTTACTCAAATTCCTGATCACTTATACGTTACGACATATTACCTATTAAACATATCATTAAAAATCCTCACATGAAACCCTTCAACGGTCACTCGGAAACTGGGAAAATATTTGTGAATCCGTCTTCAGAGCCAATGCCCCTTCGACCAAGTTCAAATTGTGGCGGGAACTAATTAATACCCGATAGAAATGTTGCCTACTCGATAGGGAATCATTGGACAACCCGATTGTTTACTAAGCGGGAGCTGTTAACAATTATATCACCCGATAGGCAGCCAACGGGGATTTTTTCGAATTTTTTCCTGCTCGATTGGTTTTCCAAAACCCGATAGGGACTCGTCTGTTCAACCCGATAGATGTTCAATCGGGTGTTGTTCAATTACATCCACCCGATAGAGCTACTAACGGGTATTTTGTTCGGCATTTCCCTGCTCGATTGCATTGTTCAACCCGATAGACGTTGGTCGATGCAACCCGGTTGATTATGTATCGGGAGCTATGAGATGAACCGTTACGATGCTAACGGATATCTTTTGAATATCTCCCTGCTCGATTGGCTTTCATGGGCCCGATAGCGATTTCTCATTACAACCCGATAGACATCATTTAATCCTGGAAAATTTTTCGGAAAATATATCCTAAAATTCGCCTAATGAGAGGCAACATCCATTACATATTCATTTTGTTGTTTCCGTTTTTAATTTTCACGTCCAGTATCTGTCCTTCACAATTCCCTCAACTTTACCATATTTCTTCGCGTGAACCCTCCCATGGTAACAAGTACATGTCCTCCAAACGTCCTTATTTACGGGAGGTGAAGGGAAACAGTTGTTATTCTCGTATTCTCACCACTCCCCAAAAACAGTTATCCTTTAGAAATGGTGACTGCAGGCTTCGCTTCCTATACCTCCTCACAGGGATTCGGGCTACCTGAGCTATCATTAAACCACAAATATTTTCCCAACTCTTCATTCACCGTTGCAGGCTTTTGTGTGAGAATTGTACGCATCTAAATCCTCACATAAAACCTTTCAATGGTCACTCGGAACCTGGGAAAATATTTGTGAAACCGTCTCCAGAGCCAATGCCCCTTTGACCAAGTTCAAAATGTAAAACCCTTCAACGCTCACTCGGAACCTCGGAAAATATTTGTGAATCCGTCTTCAGAGCCAATGCCCCTTCGACCAAGTTCAAATTGTGGCTGGAACTAATTAATACCCGATAGACTTGTTGCCTACTCGATAGGGAATCATTGGACAACCCGATTGATTACTAAGCGGGAGCTGTTAACAATTATATCACCCGATAGGCAGCCAACGGGTATTTTTTGAATATTTTCCTGCTCGATTGGTTTTCCAAAACCCGATAGGGACTCGTATGTGCAACCGGATAGATGTTCAATCGGGTGTTGTTATCTATTACATCCACCCGATAGAGCTACTAACGGGTATTTCAACGAGGTCGAGCACCCCCCGCACCAGAGAGAAACACTCGTTGGGAGGGGAGGTAAAAATTCAATGAAAACCAAGTCTAACTGACTCTCGACTATACTGAGGACTCATCAGTACAAAAAAAAAATACGGAGTCATAATTCTCTCAGGTGGGGGTGCTCAGCATAAATCTGTTGATAATATATATAAAACTCGAAAACTGGTGAAGGACGACAACATGTCAATTGGATTATGCTTGTGGACAGCCACCCTGCGGGTAAATGGGCGGGTGGGTTGGGCAATGATCAAAGATAATTTGAAATAAAAAATAAAAAAAAGCGTAGGTATACCTAATTCAAGTTTTGGGGGCCAAAATTTGTGGGAACCACCGGAAATAACTATTTCAATAATTATTTTACATGAAAGCAACAATAAATGAACAGCCACCATTTCTGCATATAGAATAATAATAAACCCATGCGTGACAAGGACTTTGCAGCGTTTTTAATTTTCAGGTCCAGTATCATGTCCTTCACAATTCCCTCAACTTTACCATATTTCTTCGCGTGAACCCTCCCATGGTAACAAGTACATGTCCTCCAAACGTCCATATTTACGGGAGGTGAAGGGAAAGAGTTGTTATTCTCAAATTCTCACCACTCCCCAAAAACAGTTATCCTTTAGAAATGGTGACTGCAGGCTTCGCTTCCTATACCTCCTCACAGGGATTCGGGCTACCTGAGCTATCATTAAACCACAAATATTTTCCCAACTCTTCATTCACCGTTGCAGGCTTTTGTGTGAGAATTGTACGCATCTAAATCCTCACATAAAACCTTTCAACGGTCACTCGGAACCTGGGAAAATATTTGTGAATCCGTCTCCAGAGCCAATGCCCCTTTGACCAAGTTCAAATTGTAAAACCCTTCAACGCTCACTCGGAACCTGGGAAAAAATTTGTGAATCCATCTCCGGAGCCAATGCCCCTTCGACCAAGTTCAAATTGTGGCGGGACCTAATTGACACCCGATAGAAATGTTGCCTACTCGATAGGGAATCATTGGACAACCCGATTGATTACTAAGCGGGAGCTGTTAACAATTATATCACCCGATAGGCAGCCAACGGGTATTTTTTCAATATTTTCCTGCTCCATTGATTTTCCAAAACCCGATAGAGACTCGTCTGTGCAACCCGATAGATGTTCACTCGGGTGTTGTTATCAATTACATCCACCCGATAGAGCTACTAACGGGTATTTTGTTCGGCATTTCCCTGCTCGATTGCATTGTTCAACCCGATAGATGTTGGTCGATGCAACCCGGTTGATTATTAAGCGGGAGCTGTTAACAATTATATCACCCGATTGGTGGCTAACGGGTATTTTATGAATATTTCTCAGCTCGATCGATTTTTCTCTACCCGATAGGGATCACTCAATGGAAATGGTAGATCTTCAATCGGGTGTTGTTAGCAACAAACATCACCCGATAGGAAGACTAACGGGTATTTTTGTTCACTATTTCCCTGCTCGATTGGCTTTCATAGGCCCGATAGCGATGTGTGATGTAACCCGATAGATTATTAAGGGGGAGCTCTTGGCAATTATTTCACCCGATAGGCGCTAACGGGTATTTTATGCATATTTCCCAGCTCGATTAATTTTATTTCTACCCGATAGGAATTTTGTATAAACCCGATAGATTATCAATCGGGAGATCTTAATGCTCAGATGACCCGACAGTCAGCTAACAGGTATTTTTTTGAACATTTCCATGCTCGATTGTTTTTCGTACACCCGATAGGAGGTTTGCATAAAACCCGATAGGTTATCAAACGGGAGACGTAAATGCTCAGATGACCGGATAGTGTGCTAACGGGTATTTTTTTTCAACATTTGCTAGCTAGATCGTTTTTCATACACCCGATAGGAATTTTGCATAAACCCGATAGGTTATCAAACGGGAGACGTAAATGCTCAGATGACCCGATAGTGTGCTAACGGGTATTTTTTTCAACATTTGCTAGCTAGATCGTTTTTCATACACCCGCTAGGAATTTTGAAAAAAACCCGATAGATCATCAAACGGGAGACGTAAATGTTCAGATGACCCGATAGTGCGCTAACGGGTATTTTTTTGGAATATTTGCATGCTCGCTTGGGTTTCATGGACCCGATAGGAATTTGTTATGAAACCCGATAGACAACCAACAGACCCGATTGATTTCTTAACGGGTGTAGTTCCCATTTATAAAAGCCCGTTAGGGTTAAGTCGCCACCCGATACGATTTTGACGAATACCCGTTAGGAATTACCAAAACCCGCTTGTTTTTACGAATGCCCGATACAAAAATATCCGAACCATACCCGATAGGAGGGGCTAATCTAACAGCCCGATAGATTTTTATGGCAGCCCGATAGAAATTTATGTCGTACCCGATTGGAGTTACGTCTTCCCGATAGATTTTTAACATCACCCGATACGATTTTCACCCTACCCGCTTGGGATTAGGCACACCCGCTAGGTTCCCTATCGGGAAATCAATTCCGAGTGTTCCTAGCGGGCATGGTGCGCCACATTTTTCTCTCGGTGTGGGAACTTCCGCATCCATTTCCCTACATACGTATTCAAGTCTTTGTTGAGCAAGCAATCTTGGATGCGTACTATAAGGTACCTAGGATTTATGATGAGGGACCTAGGTTTTAGGTATAGGATACCCGTAGGATTATATTATATCGATAGGGATACCTTATAGGAATTATATGTAGCGATTATTTTTTATCTGACTCAGTTAAATTAAATCGTGTCTCAAACACAGACGCAACTAGTAGTCAAGTAGCAGTGGAATTTTTGGTTTCTAATCACACGGATCATCATTATAATAACGGGCGATCTAACTGAATAACATTGGAGTGCATTCCAGGTGTGTAGTTCCCCACACGTAGGTATACCTACCGTCGATCCCAAAAAGGATGTTAATGTTACGTAAGGTAAGCAAGTTAAGGTGACGTTAGCAAACAAGGTGTAACTCAGACAAAGAGTACACAAAAGATACATACCAATCACATAATACCATTCAGTACCGACTTTCCGTAACTCCTGTCTCACTATGAAATGCAAGTAAGTAAAGTCGAAGACATTACTTCACAGTTTCTATATTTTGTTTTTTATATTCATTATTATTTATTGTAGTTAAGGAGTATATATATATATATATATATATATATATATATATATATATATATATATATCCATTCTATGTATATCACCATTATCTTATTACCAGCATAAAATTGGTGATCGTTAGCAACCACAACCAATCAAGTTTAAGTCAATTTCGTATCCATAGGGATTATTTCCGAATACGTCAAAATGAGAAAAGTAACAAAAAACGCTGCAAAGTCCTTGTCGCACGGATTTATTATTCTATTGGACAAACCTACAGAAATGCTGGAAATACATTTACTGTTTCTTTAATGTGTAATTATTGAAATAGCTCTTGCTGATGGTTTCCACCAGTTTTGGTCCCCAAAAATACGATATAAGCTCCTATATTTGACAAGTTATATTTTATCACTGATAGTGCCATTTAATTGTCTTGATTCACCTGGTGAAACTACTTCTACTGATATTATACAAATGTATGGTGATTTCAGACAATTTCCCAGGTTTTCGACTAATGAAAAATGAATTTTGGGAGCCGAACCTTCGTTACAACCTCAATTCTTCACTCTTTGGTCAGAATCAACGTCAATGTATGGTGTTTTCCATGATTATGGAAAACAAGCTCATGTTCACTAAAACCTCAAAAAACCTCGAAAAACCCTATTCATACACCCATTTTTCACCCGTAACACCCCTGGGTGTATTTTGATCGGGCTGCCGAGATCGGAGCACAACTAGGAGCCAAATGTGTTCCAAAAAAGCGGACCCAAACTGTAATCTAAAGACCGAAGATATTAGACAAAATTTTAACATAAATTTAAGGCTGAAACTTCGTTAGTGCCTCAAATTTCGTCTCATTGGTCAAAATTGACTTCATATTCGGTCTCCTCGTCCTAAAAAAACATGGAGAATGATAACCTCGCAAGCTCATGTTACTAAAACACCAAAAAACCCCATTTTTAACCCCATTTTTCACGCATAATACCCTTTGGCCTATTTCGATCGGGCTGCAAAGTTTCGGGACACAACTAGGGCCCAAGTGGAGCCTGTGTGCGAACGAACGCATTTTTTAGACCGAAATTGAAGTAGATATACGGCGTACGGACGGACATTGCATTTTTGGAATCTACGCACCTTGAAACGTGAAAGAAAAAGGTTTGAGGGGGTATTATAAATTTTTTTTGCTGAGAGATCACATAGGTGTATATTCACGGAATAATAAACCAAAGCGACGGGAAACATATTTTTGCCTTGTTCCACATTTGCTCTTTTCTCACCACCGATATTAAATTTCCATAACGATAATGGTATTGTATTTTTTTCTTGTTCCAGGTAAGTTGATACAACCACGCTGATGAAGTTTCACATGAGAAGAGTAACGTAACGCTGTCCCATATTATACGTAATATTATATCATGGGGCAGTAGTATTCTTATACGTTTTCCTCTACTTATGAGTGTTCACTTATACATGTACATGCATATCCATATCGTCAACAACTAGTCTGTTTACATGATTCAGGATGCTCTAAATGGGATTCATATCTCCAGATTTTCAAGAATTTGAGTCCTACTATAAATTTTGGACCCATTACAATAGTACCTATTTCAAAATAATTATCTTTTCCAAATTTTTTGATGTAAACGCTGAAAACCATCGGCCCATTGTATTTACATATATGATTATTCGGAAAGTTCTTCGTTAAAAATCGGTTTCCGAGCGAATGGTACGAAAGAATATCCGTAAACTATTCGAAATTCGCAGGGTAGGTGCTGGTTGAGCCATAGATGGGCCCATATGAACTTCATTAAAGTCGGACCCTTGTGGGCGTGTAACCCTTTAGATTTAAGACCAAACTCGTTAAGTAATTTTTCTCTATACAGAAAGTTTTGTTATGCACTTCAAGGTCATTGCATTTCATTCATGGGATATGCGCTACAGTATTCTGCTGGGGTTGACACTCCTATTCCACCCACCATGTATAATTCGATGGTTCGAGCCTGCTATCTGCTGCTTGATAAATGAAAGGTTCGAGTCGCAGGTGGATGTATATCCTTGGGAACGTCCCTGCGGACGAACCGCGGATGCATTTCTGTGGGCGATTCCAGCGGGTCTGGATTTCGGAATTTGAATGATCGATTCTACTAATAAAGGGCGTGAGGAATATGAGGCGTGTTGTATATCTGACTATTTAGTTCACTTGCACCTCAACAGAGTGAGTGATAGATAGCCCACTACTGAATCAAAATAATCTAATCTACAAAAAGTCTGTCTAATCTCAGTTAATACCTGCATTTATTAGGTAATTATATCAAAAAGTGCGCATTGAAAACATAATTCAAACGCGTTTTAATTTCATTTTAAATCCCTCATACGCCCATAATAAAACAGGTTAGTCGGATTTTTCACTTCTCATAAAACATGCAATACATAGTAAAAAGGTGTTTGAAAGGGCGGGCAACCCTTTGTTGGGCTCGACAACTGCTGAAGTCAGACCAATCACGGCCCAGGCTGGGATCTTGTTAGAACCATATTTATTTCGCTTCTCAAAATTCATGTGAGGCTTTTTCAAACGAATGGACCTCATTTATACCAAGGGAAGTGCTTTCGGCATGAGCTATAAAACATTAAATTAATTTTAATCGAGTGTGCTCCATAGAGTTGACTCGGCCTAAAATTAGGCTGTCAATATTATAAGGTCATCCCTGAACTAAATTGTATGAGTGTGAATGCTTCAAGATTGACATACTGGTTATTTTTGCAAGGCACCATCAGTGAACACAAGAAAGTTTTTTCAACATGACCTTTGGGTGGGCACATCATCTAATTTTTTGAGTTTTCCCTATGTCTTGATATACTTTCAACTTAGTTCCTTGTACTTGTGTTTTAACATAAATAAGCCTCTCGCAATAATTCATTTCAAAATCAGGATATAATTTCCAGCAGGCTGTTTCCAAAGAACGTTTAGTTCCACTTAATTGCAGGGCCTTCTCAGAAACCTCTGCTGTGATGCAAAATCGCCGTTCTAATGAGGACAAGTAAATTGTCGCATGGTCCGGATTCATTGAGGTTTCCGGCCACGCACCTAGAAAATCCAACGTCACACCGCTTGACGTATCCCCCCTAGGTTGCAGCAGAATTCGGAGCTTGCAACCACAGGGGGCCACCAGTCAGAATTCAGTTCTTCCAAGCAATCATTTCGGTAGAGGCCTCTGGCCTGTGATTCGCCAGGGCCCCAGTGTCGATGTTGACCCCCCTACCTGCTGTGCTATAGTTCTCTTTGTATGATTGTACCCATGCCTTACTTGACCTATGAGATCACTTCTGGCTTTTAATCACACTCTTATCTCATCCCTACTATGAAATTAACGAGTCTAATTTTGGTTCCAAGAACACCGGTTCGAATCCAGAAGTCCTACGGCCAACTCAAAATCTTTCTCCTGGACCCCTGAAGACCCTGGGTTAACCGGCTGCGTTTGGACTCTCCTGCTGGCAGTATCCTACTGAAGATTCTGGCATATCCACTAGAAATCCTCAAGAGAACTCTATACGAGCAACCCCGCACACAACTTGGAATTGTGTCCAAAATAGTTTAAAAAAGATGACAAATGAAAGTGCGGGGATTTACCCGCAAGCGTGTACTAACGTTACTCCCCGCCTAGCGTGCAGTTCCCAGATATTGCTTTTATTTTACGCAAACTCTGTTATCATTTTGTAGCCTAAATTATGAGGCATCTTATTGAATTATCTTGCCCTGCTGACCAGCTTGTACTCATGGAAGTCAGGAGATAGTGAGGGAGGATACGCTTCAGTTAAATCCCTTATTAAGGAAAGGATTTGCTATAAGATCTCAGTTACACAAGGCTCGGGGGTATATTTCACTAGATTACAGGGCAACACTAATCTCAAATCATCCAGCAAGCAGTTATTAGTTATTCTGCATTACCACTTCAGGTGCCCCGAATCGAGCTCACACCTTGATATTTGTACAATGCCTCATGTTTGCCAGTACATTTTATCTCTCATCCTAACTCCACGTAGGATACAGTATGAGTCAGGTGGAGTTCATTTGGATCATACGTCAACCCACATACCATCCGAATTTCAGCTCATTTCTACCACTGTTCTTGGATATTTATGTGCGTTTCAGGGGTTTTGCATTTGCCCATGCGCAAACCAAAGTTATTATGGAAATTCGATGAAATCGATATGGGTCTATTTGAAGGCCAACGCGCGCACACCTTCCTAATAGCAGCTCAGTTGGTCAATTTTTAAGTGGTTTATAGAAATAAGTTTTCGGATGGTTATAGATGTTTCGAGACTTATACGTTTGCGCATGCGCAGACGAACGTTGAGTTGTATGTGTACAAACTCCTAAGGAACGATCTATGTGGCGGTTCGCACCTGACACCCACATTTCAGCTCATTTCAACCATTTTTACGGATAGTTATGGGCGTTATTTGCGATAGTTATTTGCGCACACACTCAACCATCTGGAGAGGGCACGAATATCGGATTTTTTGTAGTCAAATTCGTGTCCGGTATGGTCAGAAATTGTGGAAATTTGTGAATATTCAAGTTCGACTAAAGAAAAGGGTAAATTAAACAAGTAAGGCCGTTTCTGAGGTGTCGAGCACTGTTCGGGAATAAATGCTCACTGTCCTCTATATACCTCTGCAAAATGCTCCTTTCTCTGTACCAAATCGGTTCATTGATGCTTGAAACGCCAAATACGAGTAGAAATGTTGATTTTGGAGGAAATGGATTTTTTTTTACTCTTGCATGAATACAACACAAGGCTTACAATAGAAAGCAAAGAAACCCCTGCGAGGAACTAAATACGAACTAAATCACTCGCGACGAAATCGTGGAAACCCATTTCAACGAAAAACGGAGTTATGGAAAAAATAGTATATTTCCACTAATACACGAAAAACGCAAAAAACACTGTTATACAGGTTTCGGTGATCAAACCATCGTCAGTAACACACAATAATAGTTATTGTGTGTTACTGACGGTGGTTTCATCACCGAATCCGGTATAACAGTGTTTTTTGCGTTTTTCGTGTATTAGTGGAAATATACTATTTTTTCAATAACTCCGTTTTTTGTTGAGACCCCTGCGAAGTTTAATGACACATAGATCCTCCTATAGATAACATGATCGTGTAGATACTGTCATACAAACCCTCCACCTCGATAAGGTAAGAGCGAAAAGGAGGCGATTCAATTACATATATATGAGATAATTTAATTTAAGGGTTGCCATGCGCAGTGGCTACGATATAATAAGCGATTGTTATAAAATTCTATCATTCTTTCCGAGAGAAAGATCCCAACAATCCACCGTATTTTTAGCCAACTGACGCTTGTGTTTCGTGTGGGGCGAATTGGTACCTCTCATTTCGTCGGCGAATGAACAGTGAGCAGTGGCTCTACCCGATCGCAATAAAACTCATAGGGGACCCTTTGGTACCCAGCCCGCATGGTTCGAATTTGAATTGAGGAAGTTATATATGCGTATGGCAATGATTTGCGGACACAGACATATACAGATAGACTCCGAACAACTTTGTTCAGAAACGTAAAACGCGAGTGGACAAAAAAAGTTTTTCCTCTCACAAATAAAAACGCTGCAAATTCCTTGTCACATGGGTTTATGTTATTGGACATACCTACAGAAATTTTGGCTGTGCATTTATTGTTTCATTCATGCGTACTAATCAAAATAGCTATTTCTGATGGTTTCCGTCAATTTTGGCCACTAAAACACGAATTAGGTACGTTCCTTTTTTTTCACAAATTATCTTCGATCATTGGTAATGCCATTTAATCGCCTTGATCCACGTGTTGACACTTTTCCCAGTGCTATTATACAAACTGATGGTGATTTCAGATGATTTCCCAGGTTTTTGACTCATAAAAAATCAATTTTGGGAGCTGAACATGTGGTAGAACTCAATTTTCCACTCTTTGGTCAAAATCGACTTCATATTCGGTATTCTCGTCCCCGAAAACATGGAAAAAGATATCTCAGAAGCTCATGTTACCAACATGCTGCTAAAACGCAAAAAGTACCTATTTTTATACACATTTTCACTCATAACACCCCTCGGTATATTCCGATCGGGCTGAAAAGTTTCGGGACACAACTAGGGCCCTAATGGAGCATCTGTGCGAAAGAACGAATTTTTTAGACCGAAAATGAGGCCGGTACACGTGATACGGCGGACGGCGGACGGCGTACGGCGGACGGACATTGCATTTTTGGAATCTACGCACCTTGATACGGAAGAGAAAAAATGTTGAGGGGGTGTTATAAAAATTTTTTGCTGAGCGAATACATAGGTGTTCTATTATTCACAGAATAATAAACCAAAAATACCTATTTTTATACCCATTTTCACTCATAAAACTCCTGGGTATGTTCTGATCGGGCTGCAAAGCTTCCGGACACAAATAGGGCCCAAATGGAGCATTTGTGCGAAAGAACGAATTTTTTATACCGAAAATGAAGCCGGTATGCATGATACGGCGTACGGCGGACGGGCATTGCAGTTTTGGTATCTTCTTACCTAGAAACGTAAAAGAATTGGCTGTGTAAGAAATTATTGCCAAATGATACTAGAAAAAAAAGTAAAAGAAAAAATGTTGAGGGGGCGAGTGCATAGGTGTATCATTCACAGAATAATCAACCAAAACGAAACTACCACTACCTTCGTAGACTCTGAAGCAACATAATTATGTGACCACCCTTGGTTTATCTGACGAATTTCTGAACATTTACCGTATATGAATCCTGTCAGTTAATATTTAAACTTCCTTGATTAATTCGGCCAGGGGTCCCATCGATTTCAAATCCTATTTTTGGTATCGCTGAATAATGTATAAATCTGATGATGTTGCTAATGGGCGAGTAGGTAGTTTATTTCATGGGTAAAATGACTCAACTGTACTTATCGATGAAACAGTTAGCTACCTCAATGTCCGATTAAAATAAGCAGTAGAGGTAGAGTATTATTAACCAAGTATGTCTGTTCGACCTTCTAATTTTTACGTGACCTATGTTCAGACCGCTGTGAGCCAGGTTGGTTTCTATCCTTGGTTGTTATCAAGATCCTTAATCTAATTAATAGGTAGTATCATGTGCAACGCACGGGTAACCTAGCTAGTTAGGTACATATACATATGCACCTTGGTAACATTATACTGACCCGTGGAATGCGTTGCTGGCTGCCATGGGCGTGACCTAAGTTCCAACAAAACGTCGGATACCGACGGACTTGTGATGATGAAATGGAGCGGTAGGAACATTAGCTGGGAGTATTCGCTGGGCCTCGCTTGAGGGAAGAAATGACTTGAGAAGAGGCTAATGGTCTATGAGGCCGATACCCCCTGTCTTATTTCTCTCTGAATAACAAACTCACTATGATAGCCGTTTTGCTATTGTTAAAAGAACACCACTAAACAGCAGATACTCTAACTTTTTTTTTGTTTCATCCATAATGTCCTATAAGGAGTGACCCAGAAATACTGCTCCTCCCCTTCATTTCCCTTGAGAAGGTGGTTTTTCACATCGCGCAAAGAAGGGAACTGATATCCTGATGCAGAATCTGGATCTGAAGTAGTGTACTCTGTCGAAGAACGCATTTATTAGAGCTAACTTCCTTAATCTATAATGAGACACGTCTGTCTGAGAGGCCCAACAGGAAGTTTGAAGTTTTGAAATAAGCCGACGTATCACTGCGGTATACTTTGTGCTGTTTCGAACCAGCCCTGCAAGTGCGTTTCATGTGCAATGTCAACCTAGTTATTCACTAATTAATTCTTTTTCGCGTAGAATTATAGTTTATTTACAGTAATATGCAGCACTCAGGCAGTCAGGGTGTGTCCAGGTCTCAAAAGTCCATTTGTCACAGATTAGGTGAAAATCGCACTAAGGCCCAAGTTGACACACGACCCCACGTATTTTTGTCTGTAAGTACTTTATTCCTTCACCTGAGATCAAATAATTGGGGAATAGTCAGATATTTCATTTGAAGATTGATAGTTCCAGCAGTGCAGCTTAGAATATTCTTTGTGGTGTCCAAAAATTTGACTATTTTCCCACCGGACGGTTTGGTATTCAAAATTGTACAATGTGTGAAATTACCTTCGCCCCTCAGTTGCTGTTCATTTAACTGAATTTATTAATTTGTTGAATAAATTTCAACTTCTGACCTTTTTGTAGACGTATTATTTGTTCCATTCACGACGCTCTCACCATCCTACTCCACGTTCTGTGAATTTGAAGTTGGGTTTTACGGATTTGAAGATTTTTAGCGATTTTTGTTATTCCGTATTTTGATATTCAAAGACCGAAACAAATTTGAATTTGACCCAGTTTTTTATATCAAGTATTTTTATATTGGAATATTTCAAGTTTCATCGATTCCTGTATCCCGAAAAGTACCACCATCGAACTCATACTTCGCTTCTGCCAAATTTAAAATTCGATAACTCATAGGCGTCGTCTGGAGTGGCACGTAACATATAGGTACATGCTTATGAAAGTTTCTAAGATCCATTGTCTAAAGAATTCAGGTTGATCAGAAACCGATTTGTTTTTACTGGCAAAAAAAAAATCATATAGATAGTAATCATTTGATATCCCATTGAAATTTATACATTCTTAGAACTATTTTCTTTTTACTTCATCAACATTTCGAATTCATCCAAGAATTCCACTCTTTATGGTGGTGGGGGTTGGTCCCCTGACGAACCTATGCCAAGTCATCGACGTCGGATGTTTCGTTTGTTCATCTGCACACGTTCCCTTATTAAGCCCCGATTTAACCAAAAACTCAATAATCGTGATTAGGCTAATCAAGGTTAGAGTAAACCGAACCCTGTAATCGTGATCAACATCGTTTCGACTCCAACATGCTAATCATGGTTCCTGCTAATCTCGGTTACACTAAACACAATCATCTTCACTAAACTCGACTAACAATAGCATGGATGCTATAGGTATGTTCCATATCATCAAGGCAGTTGTGCAATGAGGTTATAACAAAACAAGGTTATTTATTACAGTCCAAGTGTCAATCCGCCAATCTCCTGTCGTGTCATGTTTGCATTCAACGCTTTTTAAAATCATGAACGATAATAATAATAATAATAATAATAATAATAATAATGAACCCATAGAAAAAGGAAGGGGGATCCAGCTTTCGAGCTCGCCAGTAAAACATTACCTGTAGAGCTCTTAGGCAAATACTTACTACAGTGTTGTTGAGTTTAAGAAAACTTATGAATATATTACGAATTCAACTCTACCCAGTTACTCTTCTACCTTTTTAGAACTTGTTAACTTATGTACGTATGGTCAACCTACATACCTGTTTCCTATTCCTACGTTCCTATTTCTTGATTAGGTAGGTACTTACCAATATTTTTGATCTCATCGTCGCAGAGTGTGTGTTTTTGACGTTTTATGGTACACCTGCCAAAATGAACGTGCCAAAGGTTGTGTGATTGAGAGATGAATTCACTTAAAAAAAGTTTATTTACTAGAACAATACAACGTAAAAATTCAAATTAGCCTTTCATTATTCATCCTCTCCATTTCCATGTGGTTGTCTTGGCAATATGAAACAAGAAAAATCATAATAGGTACCTAATTATAATTATAGATCAACTGCACAGTGACTAGAAATAGGTTTCGGTTTTCAATATATAAAAACGCTGCAAAGTCCTTCTCATTATGGGTTTATAATTCTATTGGACATACCTGCAGAAATGTTGGCTGGAACTAAATCACTCGCGAAGAATTCATGGAAACCCATTTCAAAGAGAAATGGAGTTATTGAAAAGCTGTCTATTTCCACTAATACACGAAAAACGCGAAAAATATACTGTTATACCGGTTTCGGTGATCAAACCATCGTCAGTAACAAACAATAACTGAAGGCACATTGGAGAGGTGACCTTATAAATAGTCAAAAAGTTAAATGTGGTCGATTGGGATTGATTGCCAACAAGTGAAAGGAAGGTAAGGAGAAAAGGAGGAACATTGAGGAAGAAATTTGTGGATAAGAAGCTTGTAGCCCTTAAGGCAGATAAAGGCAATACTACAGTCATTATTACAAAAACTGAGTATGTAGCCAAACCTGTTAATTTTTTGAATGAGAATAATTGTAAACCACTGCCATCAGACCCAACTGATACATTGAAGAAAAAAATGTAAGGAAAATAGTAAATACGAAAATATCCTTAAACATATGTACAAACCAGGCTTTACAGAAATGAATCCACAGGCACCTAGGTTGTCTTGTCGGCCAAAAATTCATAAAGTAGGAGCACCAATGAGACCAGTTATCATAGTGGTGCTCCTGCTTATAAGTTGGCGAAAAAGTTGAATAGTTTGTTTAGTAGTAAAATTCAATTTCGCCCACAACATACTGTTCTAAATTCTTACGATTTGGTTAGCAGGATATTGAAGTGCCTCCAAATGCTAAACTTGCAACGTCTGTAATGTCTTTGCAACTTGTAATGTCTGAATGTATGGATCAGAATTATTTCTCGTTCGATGGGAAATACTATACTCAACCAGGGGTTGCAATGGGATCTCCATTATCTCCATTGCTTGCAGATATTTATATGGAATTTCTGGAAAAACAAAATTTTCCCAAAATGTAAATCAGATGGCCTCCTTTAACCCATTCAACCCCGGCGTCATCATATACACATCAGCTCTCACCTCCAGTGCCCTCAACTTCTCCACGGTCACCACCATTATCGTCGTCACCGCCGCATCTTCGACCACCATCTATGGCGTCACTTTCTCCACCGTCTTCTCCACCACTGCCTTCCCCGTTGCCTCAGCCGCTGCCATCCCCGTCGTTTCCTCAGCCGCTGTCATCCCCGTCGTCGTCTCCGCCGCTTAACCCCACGTCCTCCCCTACTCCGACATATTCCTGGTCCCCTAATCCCCCACCTTCTCGTGCATCATTTGCTTTTACTGGAGACAGCAGCATCAGGAGGTTCCCTGAAGGAGGGGAACCTAGACATTTTTTTGATCTCCTATTTACGGAAGATTTTTTTGATCTCTTGGTCAGGGAGACAAATGATTTTGCTGAAGAACTCCTCACTTGTAAGATGCTAGAGCAATTGGAAAGGGTGGAGCGTGGGCTGCCCGAGCTAAAAAATCCATCAATATATGCCTGGCATGATACCACCAATGATGAGATCAAAAAATGGCTTGGGCTCTACCTTATGATGGGGATCACAAAATTGGATCGTTACAAGGATTATTGGGCGACAGATGAAAAATTTGACTTGAAATATTTCTCAGGCCATATGTCCAGAAATCGATGGCTCAATATTTTGGAAGCCTTTCATTTTGCTCCAAATGATGATTGTAGCGATCCGATTTTCAAACTCCGTCCATTGGTGTCTTTTTTTCATGAAATTATGGCTGGTATAATAAGTCCTTCTAAAAATCTCTGTCTCGATGAGTCCCTTGCTCCTTGGAGGCGTAGGATCAGCTTCCGTATATACTTACCGCTCAAGTCCCACAAGTATGGATTCAAAATTTATATGCTGACAGAGCCAGATGGGCTGATCCACCGTTTCATAATTTACGTAGGTGCCCGTGATGAGGAGGAGGTAGGTGGAGAAGGGCACGCCTCGAAAGTTGTCCATAAATTAATGACTGGTCTAACGGGGGAAGGAAGATCATTGTTTATGGACAACTATTACAACAGCGTTGAGCTGGCTACTACTCTTCTCAACGAGACCACCTACGTCACGGGTACCTTGAGGTCAAACCGTAAGAATAATCCTAAGGACCTCATCACGAAAAAACTCAAGAAAGGTGAGTCAGCCCAGCGGTGGACACAGGGGGGAGTTTACATTGTCAAATGGAAAGACAAGCGGGATGTCTGGGTCATAACCTCTGAGTTTTCAGGGGATATGGTCGAGTACACCACTCGCACTGGCTCTACCCATCAGAAACCCGAAGCTGTGTTGATGTACAACAAGAACACGGGTGGTATTGACTTGGTGGATCAGCACTTAGCATATCGTACGTCCCCACACAAAACAGTGAAATGGTATAAAAAGCTTGGACTTCACCTAATAGAGCTGATGGTACTGAACAGCTTTTTCTTATACCGCCGATTTTCTGTGTCAGCCAAAAAGATGGAACTGCACCAATTCCGTTTGGCAATAGTAGACTACCTTTGTGGATCACTGCCATCTTCTGCCCCTTCAAGGACATTACGTATAGAGAATGACACGATAGTGGTGAAGCATTTTCCACACATGTACCCCTCCGAAGAAGGAGGTAGGAGGAAGCAAGTGAGGTGTAGGAACTGCAGCGTTCGCAAAGTTCGAAAAGCGACGTCAGTTTTCTGTCCTGGATGTGAAGGCCAACCGGGCTTATGCCTAGAAGAATGTTTTTTGGAATACCATAGATGTTTGGGTGTCCACATTGTATAAGGCATAATGTTTTAACACATACATAATCCGTTTTTCTCAATAAAACTTTGTTTTGCGATGATATGTTGGACTCATTGGCGAAAAAATCTTATCTATCCTTTCCTAGAGTGGTAGTATCTGAATTTACTCCATTTACGTATTATTTTGGACGATCAACTGGTAAGAAAAAGTAGTTTTTGGGATTTTTTCAATAATCACGTCATCATATGATGTCATCGGGCTGTTAGTAAAAGCAAACATTGCGGGTTTTGCATACTCGTATCTAGCTGAGTGGCCCGATGCCATCATATGATGACATTACTCAAAATATACAAAAAATAGTTTTTTCTCATTTCCATAACCATGAAATACCGTTACGAGCAGAGATACAAAAACTCCATCGAATGTGGGGATAATGATAAGCATGGGTCGGGTGTTGAGACTGCCTCTCAAGCTCGGAGTTGAATGGGTTAATGGTATAGATTTGTAGACGATATCATCATTCTCTGGAAAGGGACTGAAAGACAACATGGTTCTTATCATACAAAAATTAATAACGTAGATCCATTCATTAACTTCACCTTAGAATTCGGATTTGATCATCTAAATTTTCTCGATCTTTCCACTTCGTTGTATAATGGAAAATATAGAAAGATACTTATAGTGATATTATCATTTATAGTACTTCAAATCATCCAGTAGTCCACAAACATGCTGCTTTCCATAATATGATTAACAAAGTTTTATGTATACCAATGAGTGAACAGAATTTAGCTAAAGAAAAGTTAACTGTTAAAAGTATAGCGGTGAGTAATGGCTATGATCAAGATCTCACTGATACAATATGGAATAGGGTTCTTAGGAAAAAGAGTAGGGAAGGAATTTGAAACCTAGTTAGGGAAGCTACGACTGAGGAGAAGATTCGGGTCAGTCTAGGTACGGTATAACGGAAAATTTTCGGATAAAATTGGTAAAATAGTAACTTCTAAAGGGTTCGAAGTAGGATATAAAACTAAAAATAATCTCAACCCTTCATTAAATTCGGTTAAAGATAAAATTAATGGTCAAGATCCTTCACCATCCTTCTTCACAACCAATCCCAATCGACCACATTTCACTTTTTGACTATTTATAAGGTCACCGAAACCGGTATAACAGTGTATTTTTCGCGTTTTTTTTTTTTTTTTAGGGCGGGAAGAACGAATATGAAGTTGATTTTGATCAAAGAGTGAATTATTGAGGTTGCCACGAAGGTCCTCCCGAAATCCATTTTTTATTAATAAAAAACCTGGGAAATTGTCTGAAATCACCATAAATTTGTATAATAACACTGGAAGTAGTATTAGCAGGTGAATTAAGACAATTATATGGCTCTATCAATGCTCAAAGAAAATCTGTTAAAAAAGAGCAGAGGTCGTGTTTTTGGGAGGCCAAAATTTGTGGAAACCATCTAAAATAACGATTTCAATTATTGCGCATGAAGGAAACAATAAATGAACAGCAACATTTCTATAGGTATGTCCGATATAATAATAAACCCATTTGACAAGGACTTTGCAGCGTTTTTGGAATCTACGCACCTTGAAACGTAAAAGAAAAACAAATTGAGGGGGTCTTATGAAAATTCTTTGCTGAGCGAATACATAGCTGTATTATTTACAGAATAATAAAACAAAAGGCATGGTCCAATATTGCCGAACTGATACTTAACTGCTACAAATTCCTGTGGCTTTATACATTTTCAATCGTTTTTAGGTGTATGATTATAACCTTGTCATGAAAATCATTACTTCCTGTCCCTCTAGATATGCTGGCAACTACTTCAAATATGTTACCTACAAATATTACTATTATTCTTATGATCATTATGAAAAAACATTTAAAAAAAACACACACAAAATCATTATGAATAATTGTAGGCGCTTCCAATCCAGCAGATGTGTGCAGTTTCAACGGTGTGGTCTCATGGTTTACCTACATACTCACTTACTTGAAATGTCTAGGTACACATGCGAATTATTACTTTCTGTTAATGTACTACAGGTAACACCTGTCAGCTTGGTATTCTGGCCTTCTACCTATTTGTTCCATTGCGCTGAGAACAGTAGTTTTCATAGTCCGTACTGCTTCACAATTTTCACTCCTTTCCCTTATCTATTTAGAACGGTGTGCGATACAGCCATCTTCATCGTGGAATGATATTCGAAAGCACGCAATAATGATCGATTCATCATAGGTATATAATATTGAAATCACTATAATATTAGAAAAATCGGTACTTGACATACAGTCTCGTTGTATGATAAGCAAAAATGGCCACCTTAATTGTGGATAAGAGCGCTAATCGACCAAAATCGGCCGATTAGTTCTTTATCGCGGTTAATGCTCAACCGTACATGGTTGAATCGAACAGCTCTATTAAGGAACGTAAATCGTCTAAAAGTGATTAAAAATTTTGGTGAAACCGGCCCTAAGGCTGTATGGGGAAGTTAGGAACTGGCTCATCGACAGTTTCGTGCATTTATCAAATATTCACTTGTTTCGCTCAATGTGGATCTATAATAACCCCAAATTGATGAGAAACGTGAAGGTTAGTTGGAAAGTGGCCCACGGATGGTCTCAAGAGTTTTTCAACTACCTATTTAGTTCGGTCAGTGAGGACCAACCCCGACATAAGTCGAAATTCGATTGGTAGTGGGGAATTGCCCGATCGATTATCTCAAGCATTTCTCAACTGTTTAGCTCGGTCAGTGGTTACCTATAATAACTCCAGTTTGAGCCAACATGTGAGGGCAGGTATTTGGCAACTACCTCACCGATGGCCTCAAGAAATTCTTAGCTATTTAGCTCGGTCAGTGGGGACCTAAACCCAATATGAGCCGACATTTGATGGGTAGTGGGGAACTGCCTCATCGATGGCCTCAAGAATTTCTCAACCCTGTTGGCCCTGCAGTGGAGGGTTTGAGAGTATCCCTAGGGTAGTCCTTGCGTGTCGTAAAAGGCGACTAAAAGGGGGTCATGGATGGGTACCAGCCAGACTGGGCGTATGGGCCACCATGACAGAGGAGAGTCTGTCCCCTTTGTTGGGGCGGCATCGTAGTGCCAACGGCGATGCCTCAAGACGAAGTTAGTGGGTTTACTGGGAAGGGGCAGGTTGACACTCCTCAAGACAGGCCAAGGCAACCACCTAAGGGGGGGGGGGACCCTAAACAAACTCACTGGCACTCCAGGTTGGGGGTTGGGCTAACTACCCCACGCTGTAGAAAGCACCCAGTTACGAATGATCAACAAAGCACAACCCGGATTGATACAAACCTGTCGTGGAAACGGCAATTCACTTAAGAACTCCACTATATACTTGCCACATGGAATGTGAGAACCCTCCTGAGGAAAGGATCACTTAAAATTCTGAAGGAAGTGTTGCAAAAGTACAGGATCGGGATTGCAGCGATACAAGAGATGAGATGTTGAGGAGAGGGAATTTTTGAATCGGGAAGACACTCTGTCTTTTATAGTGGAAGCAGCCAGGGCAGAAATGGTACTGGCTTCTTCGTAGACAACAGATGGAAAGGAAGTCTGCTTGATTTCAAACCAGTATACGACAGACTGTGCAGCTTGCAGTTGAAAGCTAGATTCTTCAACATCACTCTGGTAAATGCTTATTCCCCTACTGAGGATGGAGAAGAAGAAGTCAAGGATGCATTCTATGATAAGCTGACAGACACCTATGAAAGAGCACCTTTGCACGATGTCAAAATCATTTTGGGGGATATGAATGCTCAGGTGGGTAGAGAAGCACACTTCAAACGAACAGCTGGCAAAGAAAGTCTGCACGAGAAGTGTAACAATAATGGGCTACGTCTAGTGGACTTTGCTGTGGAAAAGAACCTGGTTATTAAAAGCACAATACTCCCTAGAAAGAATAAACATAAAGCAACCTGGGTCTTACCAGATGGTGTAAGCCAAAACCAGATTGACCACGTGCTGGTGGACGGGAGACATGTGTCTGATGTACTGCAGAGCGATATTTTAGAGGAGCAGATTGTGATTCTGATCATTTCATGGTGAAGACAGAATATGCTCAGAGAATATCTCGGGCACACTGCCAATGATCTCCTTCCAAGAAAAGTTTCAACATTCCCAAACTAAAAGATCAAGATGTACTTGAGCGATATCAACGAGAGTTAAGAGAGAAGATAGAAAGTGCTAAAGCAGAGTGGGAGACCACAGAAATTTATGAAAAATGGGAGAACCTCAGTGAGATTATCAAAAAAGGCTACAGAGGTACTAGGTGAGAAGGCTAAAAATGAAAGAGACGAATGGTTCGACGAGGAATGCTCAAGATTAATTCAAGAAAGAAATAAGGCAAGAATGAAGAAAATGAACAGAACAACAAGACAGGCTGTTGAAATTCGCAAAGAAAAAAGAATGGCTGCAATGAAGAAAATATCGGGAAAATTACAGAACACATGAAAAGAAAAAAATGGAGGAGATGGAGGATGACAGAGTGGGAGAGAATGTCCGAAGTTTTTACCAGAGGACGAGGAATGTCAAAAGAGGCTTCCACCCTGTACTGACTTTATAGGAATGAGAATGGTGACCTTCTTTGAAACCAAGAGGAGACCATCACTCGTTGGGTGGAATATTTTGACGAACTTCTTAATGGATATACAGAGCTAGAACACCAGCTGCGTGACATAACCCCCCCCCCCCCCCCCTCTCTATGGACGAAACACGATTTTCAATCAACAGCATGGTAAATAACAAGGCGCCAGGAGAGGATGAGATTGTTGCAGAACTGCTAAAAGCTGGAGGTAGCCAACTGGAAGAGGCCATGCACAAAATAGTGATGGAGATATAGGAACAGGAAGAGATGCCAGCAGGTGGAAGACCGCTGTAATATGCCCAGAACACAAATAACGACATTTTGGAATGTTGTCATTGTTGAATGTTTGTCATGTTCTCTCACTTCTGAATGTGGGATGTAAAATCCTTAGAAAAATTGATTAATGTGCTGCTCAACCAAATAGCAGAGCTGATTATAGGGGACTAACAATGTGGGTTTAGGAGGAATAGATCTACCGTTGACCAGCTGTTCTCCTTGGGACAAATCCTTGAGAAGTGAAGTGCTATGAATATAATGTGAACGTGCACCAGTTTTACATATACTTCCAGAAAACATATGACACAGTAAGAACACGCAAGTTTCTGGAAGCACTGCAAGATTTTGGTGTCACTCTCAAACTAATCTGACTTGTAAAGGATTAGTAGAGAGACGAGGAGGGTAGAGGAAGATCTGCGACGCCTGAATTTACGCAGATGGCGGTCCATCGCCCAGGATCGAGAGGTTTGGGGACACAGTGTTGATCAGGCTCGAACCCTACATGGGTTGTAACGCCGAGGGGTATAGTATGGTAGCTATAATAACTTCAGTTTGAGCCGAAATGTGAAGGGCAGGTAGTTAGAACTGGCCCACCGATGTTCTCAAGGATTTCTCAACTATTTCGTTCCGTCAGTGAGTACCTGACCCCAATGTGAACCGAAATTTAAACGGGAGTTGCAAGTTGGCCTGCGGATGGTGGCGTGAATTACAAGTAATTACAACTATTACAAGTAGCAGGTAGATGTAAGTTAACATCTGCGTGTTCGGTTGGTCGTGCCTGCACCACAGCCATACACTCGTGGCCGCCGTGCACTGCCCCGTCGCATGCCGCGCGCTGCTGACACGCACTGGAGCTCTCTTAAACGAGGTCGTCTCGAATAACGTCCCGACACTGTCCCGAGATAAAGAGATGAACCTCCCGCCATCCCCCTTCTGACATACAACTTCCACTAGCATTTCAACTTCTAATTTAATTATAATTTCTGGGTAGCAGGAACAAAAAAAAAAAAAATATATATATATATATATATACATATATTATACAAAAAAATTAAAGAAAAGATGGGGAGAAAACATCATATTTTATTTTTATCGGGTTTTCTCTTGTGTTGCTGCTGGTGGGTGAAAAAGCCCCTCTCTCCCCCCCCCCCCCCCCCCATCGTAAGGAAATGTCCCCGCCACAAACCTCTCCCCTTTAGCCATGTGGAAACCTGACGTCCCGCTGAAACGGCCCAAACGCGAACCCTCTTAAACCACGTGGACGTCAGCCTCTCGCTTTATTCCCTCGTAAGACCTCACGCGGGAATTTTCCAGGGCTCAGTTGACCCCGCAGCACCGAACACTTTTCGTCCCAGTGGTAGTGGAAGTCAGTGAACAACAATTACCAGTACCAGCTTTATATGACTCTGGTCCAGCTCTGTCTTTCATTGGACAAAAGGAATTGGAAGACCCCAGTAATACCCCTTTGGAGAAAATGATCAATTTGGAACACCCTTTCGACGTTCAGATGGCAAACGCAGTTCATGCTACAGTGTCACACCTCCGTCAATTGAGTTTACAAGTTAGGAATAGGGATATTTCAGTCCAATTTTATTATCTGAGCAGCTTATCTTTCTCCATAATTCTGGGGCTAGACTTTATTGTGGCCTAATTACCGATGCTCAGAACAGCATTTGGTGGTTTTCGAACGAACCCCTGCTCAAGTTCCCGATGGAATGGTCCAGTGACCCAAGCCTCATTATCGATCCTCTCGTCGTCATCTGCTGCAGAATCCACACGTTACAGCCTGCTGGTCGGTACTGGATAGCATTGTCCCCAAAGGCTCTCTGATGCTCAATGCCAAATCGCCGGTTCTTGGCATCCATCAAAGTTGAAAATTTATAGACCATCTCAACAGCCGGCGAGAGGGCCGTATGTACCAAGAAATTTAATTCAAATTCCGGCGCTCGCGGTTGTTGTGGAAGATTTGATTGGCTCGATACCTTCGCGTCTCGACCAATACCGACTTGACACCTGCGGCCCACGAGGTCTGCTTCCCTCTCACCGGGGGGGGGGGGGGGGGGGGGGGAGACTGCAATTTTTTCTTCGTCATCTAAAATTTCCTTTTCGTTTTTTAGTTTATCGAGGTTAGTAGATAATCGGTTTTAGGCAAAGGAACATGTAGCGTATTCAGAATCAGTTCGAAATTTCCTATTGTTATGGAGAGGTTTTCAGTCGGTGGGTGGAGAGGTGTCTATGTTTCACCTAACTGTATCTGGGTCTGGGTACGTTGTTCACCACTGTTCGATCCAATCTTTTGGCAGGTGCTTTTGATTCCAAAACGCACGCTCTCCTTCCATTATAATATCAAGATATCAATGGGAATCCGAGGCGTCTCTAACCCTACGTTGGCCTTTTGTGACAGTCAAAATGAGACACGAAAGAGATTAAGAGGCGATTCCGTCAGGGAGGCGCGCGGTATCGGATTTCCGAATCGTATTCGCGAAATCGTTCACAGTAGAAGTTTGCTAATCCGTGATTGCCTCAAGGCTAGAGAAACATTCGCTCCTTTCCACTTGCTGTGAAGTGTCGATATTTAGTGTCCATCAGTTCTTGTGAATTGGCATTGTAAAGAAGGAACTGTCCAACCGAAGTGGCAAAGGGTGAAATCGAGGGACGCGGGAGCATCCCGCCCGCCAAGAAAACCCAATACCTCCATAGCGTCCAAGAACACTGTTTACACGAAATAACAAGTAGGTTTTTTTTACCTGTTCAGATTCAGGAAATCTTAATGGATGCCAGGTAGAAAGGATTCACTTCGATTAATGAGTACTTTTCTATTCAACTGCTTGGTTAGTTCGGTAGCTAGGTTGGACAGAGAATTAATCGGTGAGCGGGAGGGTGGTTGCCCAGTCCTCGCATACAAGAGCGTAGAGAGCGTTGTCGGCGTTCTCGCCACATCACTTCGATCACGCAGGATCGACTTCTCAACATCTTCAAGGTTGAATCCACACAATGCACATTTATTCCATAAACAATCGATTTCATCAGATGGTCACAATGACTATCCGTTGATTCATACGGCACAGTTTGATTGGAATAATCAGCTGTTAACTCTTTAGATATTAAGTAAATGATAAAAAATATTGATCTTGCATGCGGTTAGTTAGGTACGTTATTACAATGATAATCCATGTCGCGGATTTTATAAACATTCGTGAATAATGAATTCGAACAAGGCATTTCTGTTTTGTTTTTCTTTTTTTTTTTAGGCGTGATTAGTGCTTCGACACAGTGTGCAACTCCAGCGAAATATTTATGCAGTTTAGGTTATAAGTACGAAATTTAAGACATATTTATATCAAAAGGGGCGTAAATGTTCAATAGATGCCGATTTACACTTCATGTTCTTTCCTCTTTACTCATATTATCTACCCCATACCTGATCGGTTTCTTCAAGTTGTTTCTGTCCCTCAGGTAATATTGATTCCTAGTTTCCTTTCCTCCATTTCCGTTCTCATCGTTAATTTCATTACTCTTACGGAATTTTTCAATAGGTCTTGTCTATTTATACGGTACAATTTCTTGTTTTCACCTTCTATCCAAAAGGACCGCGGAGTGTTGGCTTTCTCTACTACCTTTCCTTTTTTCCATGTATCCTGATACCTAAAATAAATGTCATCCTCTCTTTCGATTCTTTTCAGCTTTTTTGTGTTTTTATCACATTGTTGCTTTTGAGATGATTGCAATTTCTCAATACGATCTCGTAATATCACTCGGTTTGGTACTTTAGGCTCTAGTATGCCATCATTTAGGGTACATTTATCTCTTAGCATTCTATTAAATAATAACTGACTAGGCGAGAAACCTGTTGAATTTACATTTCGGTAATGGAAAAGTAGCGTATAGGGGTCTTGATTAGATAGTTCTGCTTTCTTGAGAATAGTCTTACAAATTTTAACTGCCTATTCTGCTAGCGCGTGACTTTTAGGGTGGTGGGGGCTGCTTGTAACGAGGTTAACCCCATTTTGTGATAAAAACGAGACAAACTCTAGGCTGTTGAAAGGACTATTATCGGAAACAACAACTTCCGGATAGCCATGCGTTGCGAACATTTTGTTGCACATTTTGATGATATCCTTAATTGTTTTAGTGTTCAGCCTCGATAACTCAATCCATCTTGAGAAATAATCTATTTTTACAAGATAATTTTTATTTTTATATTCTAGAATGTCCATTGTTATTTTTGTCCAGGGAGGAGTAGGTATGGTGGTAGTGATCATTGGCTCTGCTGCATTTTTTGAAAGGCATTCTGAACAAATTTGGCATGAATTTGTAAACTGTTCTATATCTAAAGACATGTTAGCCCGGTAAAACTTCTTTCTTGCATTTTCACGGGTATTACCAATGCCTAAATGTCCTTCATGCAGTTTATTCGCTCTTGTTTGAAATTGAACTTAGCCGGATTGAATGTTACGCCGTTTTTTATAGCAGTTTTTAATACTGTTTTTAATATCTCATCATGTTCATTACTAGTTTGAGCTGAAATTATCAAATCATCTATGATGTATATGCTAACACCTTTCATGTGGCCGAATAGTTCATTATTTTTCTGTTGTAATACCTCTGCCGACGTTTTAATTCCGAACGGCAGTCTTTTAAAACAATATCGCTGAAAGGGTGTTCCAAAGCAAGTGTAACGGGAAGACTTTTCACTTATTTGGATCTGGTAGAATCCATATTTTAAATCTAGGGAGCTGAAAAATCTTTTACCATTCAATTCACTCAGTAGCTCCTCCTGAGATGGTATTTGGTACTTGTCATTCACTAGTTGCTTATTTAGATGTTTTGGATCCAGACATAATCTTAATGACCCATTAGGTTTTTCAACAATGACTAGGGGATTTAGCCATTCACAAGGCTCAGTGACTGGCTCTATTACTCCTATTTCTTTCAAATCGGCCAACTTTTTCCGTAGTCGGTCGAGCGAATTTCGCGCTACTCTACGTGGTGCATGAGCTACTGGTCTGGAATTTTCAATTAATTTGAACTCATACGGTTCACCTGGGAACTTTACGAAACCTTCAAAAGCTTTGTTATATTGTTTTATTATATCTTCCTTATTTTTCAATTGGTTATTGATATTATCCATTCTTTTAATTAGTTGCAAGTGTTCGCACATTTTTAGACCAAGTATCGGCTTATCCGGCGTATTTATAAATAAGTTTTTTATCACACATGTTTTTGTATTTATTACTGTATTTAGATCAATTTCGCCTTCCACTACTACTAGTTGATTACCATTATACGCAGATAATTTAATATTAGATTTTTTTAGCTTTTCTTTCTCAATATTCAATGCTTCTAGAATTCTTAGCGGTAGGATGTTTACTTGACTGCCTGTATCTAGTTTAAACTTTATTTTTATGTTGTTGATCTTTCCAAATATGGCCCATACATCATGATTGGTGATATTATTACTGTTAACTTTCGCTACTTGAATGGAATCAAGATAGACTGATTCATCATCCTTACTATCTCGAGTTTCCACCGATCTAGTGAATTTCTTACTCACACTGTTTTCATGCTTTACACCACATTTCTCACAGTTATAATGAACATCTTCATTTCTTAATTTATCATTTCTATTGCTGTTGTTATGTTTACGTTTATCATTATAGTGAGTACCTACTTTACTTGACGGCATATACTTCCTTGTTGTTTGATCCTCCGGCGATGTCTTTTATTTCGGTTTTCCTTGCTTCATGGAGTTTGCAAATTTTCGTTGATTCTTCCAGGCTCAGTTCTTCTCCCTTGTCAAGCAGGCGGTTCAACAAGTCTTCTTCGCTGATCTGCGAGATGAGGCGGTCCCGGATCATGTTGTCCCGCTCTTGAAAGTCGCAAGTTGCTGCAGCGGTTTTGAGTTGCGTGATGAATTCGTGAAGGGGTTGACCTTGCTGCAAAGTTAGCCGGTTGAACTTGAAGCGTTCATGGAGTACATTGCGCCTTGGAGAGAAACTAATATGCTGTAAATGCTTCAACTACTTCTTGATATGACGTGAACACTTTATCTTTGTCACTAGCTGATTCTTCTCGATCGGCTTTTAGGGTGTTGTACAGATCTATCCCTCTAGTTCCGAGTTGATTCAACAGCGTTGCAATTTTTACATCATCCTTCTCGCCTTTTTTCTTGGAAGCGAGGAGGTAAAATCCGAAAGCTTGCATATACTCCATCCATTGTTTTTTAAATCAGCAGCTTCGAAATCGAATAGAGGAGGTGGTCGTGCGTCGCCCATGATTTTTTTAAATTACACGTAGTTAATGGTGGCCGGTTTTCGTTTTATCACGATCTAGTCCACGAAATTCTTGGTTTTGAACAAGAATCGACGGCACAGCACGATTAACGATCACCAACTTCTGACACCATTTTAGATTTATAGGAAATCTTAATGGATGCCAGGTAGAAATGATTCAATTCTATTAATGAGTACTTTTCTATTCAACTGCATGGTTAGTTCGGTAGCTAGGTTGGACATGAGAATGAATCGGTGAGCGGGACGGTGGTTGCCCGGTCCTCGCATACAAGTGCCTAGAGAGCGCTGTCGGCGTTCTCGCCACATCACTTCGATCACGCAGGATCGACTTATCAACATTACCTCCCCGTACCACCATCCTCCCCCCCCCTCCCACGGGGTAACCGGTGTTGATCTTAGCTACACTCATTCTCGGGAGGCCTCTGAGGACGTTCAAATTTCATCCCTCGGGGCCATCGGGTGCCTGATCGGGTGATGTTTGAAAATAGCTATTTCTCATGTTTTTCTAGTTGTTGTTCTTCTCGTTCCCGTTGTTCTTATACAGGGCAAACGCCTCTCATACATAACGGTACCTAAGTAGGCACTGAGAAACAAATTTTGGTTTATTATTCTGTGAATAATACCCCTATGTACTCGCTCAGCAAAAAGTTGTTATAACATCCTAAAAATTCTTTCTTTTACGTTTCACGGTGTTCAGATTCCAAAAATGCAATGTCCTTCCGCCGTCCACCGTACACCGTATCATGCATATCTACTTCAATTTTGGTATAAAAAATACGTTCTTTTGCACACAGGCTCCATTTGGGCCCTAGCTGTGTCCCGAAACTTAGCAGCCCGATCGGACACCCAAGGGTGTTATGGGTGAAAATTGGTGTAACAATATTGTTTTTTGCTGTTTTAGTAACATAAGCTTGTGAGGCATAGTTTTCCATGTTTATTAGGACGAGGAGATAGAATAAGAAGTCGATTTGGACCAATGAGTGGAAAATTGAGGTTCTAACGAAGTTTCAGCCTTAAATTTACGTTAAATTTTGGTTTATAATTTTCGTTCTTCCTCACACAGTTCGGTCTTCAATCTGGAACACATTTGGGTCCTAGTTGTGCTCCGAAGCTCGGCAGCCCGATCGGAGTACACCCAGGGGGAGAAAATGGGTGTAAATATAGAGTTTTTTGGGTTTTTTTTAAGGTTTAAATGAACATGAGCTTGTGAGGCATCGTTTTCTATGTTTTATAGGCCATTGATTGGTTCTCAAAAACACGAATTAGGCTCTTGTTTTTCTACAAGTCATCTCTGATCATTGATTGTACCATTTTAACTGTCCTGATGCATCTGTTGATACTACTTTTAATGTTACAAATGTATGGTACTTCAGAGAGTTACCCGGTTTTGACCCATAAAAAATGAATTTTGGGGGCTGAACCTTCGTTACAACCTCAATTCTTCACGTTATGGCCAAAATCAACTTCATATTCGGCCTTCTCGCCCTAAAAAACATGGAAAACTATACCTCACAAGCTCATGTTCATGTAAACCTCAACAAAAAAAAAAAAAAATTGAAAACTCTATATTTACACCCATTTTCTCCCCCCTGGGTGTACTCCGATCGGGCTGCCGAGCTTCGGAGCACAACTAGGACCCAAATTTGTTCCAAAATGAAGACCGAACTGTGTCCGGAAGAACGAAAATTATAGACCAAAATTTAACGTAAATTTAAGGCTGAAACTTCGTTAGAACCTCAATTATCCACTCATTGGTCCAAATCGACTTCATATTCTGTCTCCTTGTCCTAAAAAACATGGAAAACGATGCCTCACAAGCTTATGTTACTAAAACAGCAAAAAACAATATTGTTACACCAATTTTCACCCATAACGCCCTTGGGTATCCGATCGGGCTGCAAAGTTTCGGGACACAGCTAGGACCCAAATGGAGCGTGTGTCAGAAAGAACGTATTTTTTAGACCGAAATTGAAATAGATATGCATGATACGGCGGACGGACATTGCATTTTGGGAATCTGAACACCTTGAAACGTAAAAGAAAGAACTTTTAGGGAGTTATAAAAAATTTTTACTGAGCGAGTACATAGGGGTATTATTCACAGAATAATAAACCAAAATTTGTTTCTCAGTGCCTACTTAGGTACCGTTATGTATGAGAGGCTGTTGCCCTGTCAAAGAACAACGGGAACGAGAAGAACAACAACTAGAAAAACCCGAGAAATTTTCAAACATCAATAACTCAGGCACCCGATGGTCCTGCGGGATGAAATTTGAACGTCCTCAGGGGCCTCCCGAGAATGGGTGTAGCTAAGATCAACACCGGCGACCCCGTTGGTTGGCGGGAGAGGGGGGTGGCTACGGGGAGGTAGAAAACCCCTACTTGTTATTTCGTGTAAACAGTGTTCTTGGACGCTATGGAGGTATTGGGTTTTCTTGGCGGGCGGGATGCTCCCGCGTCCCTCGATTTCACCCTTTGCCACTTCGGTTGGACAGTTCCTTCTTTACAATGCCAATTCACAAGAACTGATGGACACTAAATATCGACACTTCACAGCAAGTGGAAAGGAGCGAATGTTTCTCTAGCCTTGAGGCAATCACGGATTAGCAAACTTCTACTGTGAACGATTTCACGAATACGATTCGGAAATCCGATACCGCGCGCCTCCCTGACGGAATCGCCTCTTAATCTCTTTCGTGTCTCATTTTGACTGTCACAAAAGGCCAACGAAGGGTTAGAGACGCCTCGGATTCCCATTGATATCTTGATATTATAATGGAAGGAGAGCGTGCGTTTTGGAATCAAAAGCACCTGCCAAAAGATGGGATCGAACAGTGGTGAACAACGTACCCAGACCCAGATACAGTTAGGTGAAACATAGATTTCTTGGACTGAAAACCTCTCCATAACAATAGGAAATTTCGAACTGATTCTGAATACGCTACATGTTCCTTTGCCTAAAACCGATTATCTACTAACCTCGATAAACTAAAAAACGAAAAGGAAATTTTAGATGACGAAGAAAAAATTGCAGTCCCCCCCCCCCCCCCCCCCGGTGAGAGGGAAGCAGACCTCGTGGGCCGCAGGTGTCAAGTCGGTATTGGTCGAGACGCGAAGGTATCGAGCCAATCAAATCTTCCACAACAACCGCGAGCGCCGGAATTTGAATTAAATTTCTTGGTACATACGGCCCTCTCGCCGGCTGTTGAGATGGTCTATAAATTTTCAACTTTGATGGATGCCAAGAACCGGCGATTTGTCATTGAGCATCAGAGAGCCTTTGGGGACAATGCTATCCAGTACCGACCAGCAGGCTGTAACGTGTGGATTCTGCAGCAGATGACGACGAGAGGATCGATAATGAGGCTTGGTCACTGGACCATTCCATCGGGAACTTGAGCAGGGGTTCGTTCGAAAACCACCAAATGCTGTTCTGAGCATCGGTAATTAGGCCACAATAAAGTCTAGCCCCAGAATTATGGAGAAAGATAAGCTGATCAGATAATAAAATTGGACTGAAATATCCCTATTCCTAACTTGTAAACTCAATTGACGTAGGTGTGACACTGTAGCATGAACTGCATTTGCCATCTGAACGACGGAAGGGTGTTCCAAATTGATCATTTTCTCCAAAGGGGTATTACTGGGGTCTTCCAATCCCTTTTGCTCAATGAAAGACAGAGCTGAACCAGAGTCATATAAAGCTGGCACTGAGACAGGTAATTGTTGTTTACCTTCTGAAGTATCGTCAAACCCGACTTGGAATGTCAACAGCATCATGAGATGTTCCGGCGAAAGCGGCTCACATGCTTGCGAAATGGTAGGTAGCTTAAAAACAGTAGATGGAATACTTGACAATTCGGGAGATTTTCTATTTCAATCCCCGAAACGGATTCCGAAACCATAAGAACGGTAGACTGACAAACAGAAATAGGAGGTACGGTAGAAAGAGCGAGGTGATTTTGAGAAGTGGGGTCTGATGACGTTACAGGAACTAGGCTGACCCCTGTGGCTGGTTCCCCGATTGTTTTTTGACGAACAGTTCGTACAAGTATGGACATTGATCTCAAGATATTTCCACACCGATAGCAAAACAATTTCCTAGGTTTAGAACATTTAGAGAACACACACGACCCCTCACAATTCCAGCAAACAGGTGGTTCTGATTGTCGTGCAGTGGAAGTCTATTTACTACTAGACGTAGAGGTATTCCGATCACAATCAACCCTATTCGGTTGTATTTCTGTTCCTGGAGATGGATCACTAGGAGGACTCAAATCAAATCAAATCAAAAATATTTTATTCGTAGAACTCATTTACATGACTGTTACAATCACTAGGGGGACTGACCGCATAGAGCGGGAACGAATAGGTCTGGTTTTTAGGGGGGGGGGGGGGGGAATGGTTGTTGTAAGAGGACTTGGAACGGGATTCCTTGGACTGATCCTTAGGGTTGTTGTTAAAATTATAACTGATACCTTCCACCACGATAAGCTGTTCTCTACGGGCGTGGTGACGAACCCAGTCATCTGATCATAAGTCGGAATGGTATTAGCTGAAAATTTGCCGATTAGCTGAAAAACTCTGCGACCTGACGAATCCAAATGAGTTGAAGCCAAATAGTTTTACGAAATCGAGTGTCAAGGAGAGATAGCGCAGTCAGGGCATTCCAGTTACTTTGATGAATTGTGAGAAACCTCTGCAATTCAGTAAGAGATGGATCACGTATAGGCTTGGCATGCAGTATCCTGCACATGAAATGTGAAGCTTGAATGCGCTTATTCTCATGGCGAACCTTCAAAGCAGCAATGGGGTGTTTGCATGGGTAACAAAACGGTTTTATGTTATTTTTTCAAATTTTCCAGAAATTCCTATCCTAGTAGGATACGAGGAAGTTTTGAGGAGGTGCTTGGGTCACTCGCAGATCTATCAGATTCGTGATTAACAGGGATGGATTTGGCTTTACTAGATTTATTAGATTATTGGATTATTTACTTCGAAAAATATCTATATATAAGATCGAGAACCTGAATATATATGAAGACTTCATATCAATTTCGGTTAAATTCTTAGGATCCTTACTAGCTACAATACTATAAGAAGTCATCTTGTGGTTATGCTCTCCTAACTGTTCTTCGATCTTATCAAGACGATCACAACTATTCCTAAGCATCTTAACCTCAGTTGTCACTGTTTTACTTTTTTCACAAATCCGTTGCAGATTAGCACAATTCATGCTCCGAAATGAGCCCATCATACTTCGATATTTTCTCCTGATCCATGATTATCAGTACACACGTTTAGATATTACAGCAATTCTACACCTATGTTATACCACCCTAAGTTACCTAGACATTATAACGATTAGGTACACATTATATTACGGTAACAAATATAATGTGTAACTAATCGTTATAATGTCTGGGTGATTTAGTGTGGTAGTACATAGGTAGGTACCTACATCAATCGGCGATATAGTAACCAAATAGCTAACAATAGTTATTGGTATAAGGTCATCGGTGACGAATTATATATCCTCTGCAATAGGTATCCTCGGCTTTTACGGTGGGCGCCACTCTGTGAAGTCGGGAGAAGGTATACCAAAATTAACACGGGCTTCTGATGAAATGGAAGTATGTTCTCCGGTAAGTATACGGACGGAACTGGGAACAACATAATTTATGGTGAATTATTACACAACGGTTTATTATCTACATGTTAGATGGACCTTCTGCGTAGATCACTGTTTTCTGTGGTCAATACCTACCCTTATGCTTCCCCCAGGAAAACCCGAAATTGAGTACTGTAGCCAGCCGCGCAATTACAGTTTCATAGAAATACGGTGGATTCAAGAATTTATGATTAATTATTGTTGTTATTCATGAAGCATAACATCGGCTCAAGTTACGAAAGTACCTATCAACGAAATCCAAAATATCCATCATTCTTCGAATGAGATAATACCGCCGAACAACCAACTCGATTTCATAACGCCGTGCGTGATTATAGTCAGGTGTTCCCGAGCAATGGTAGATAGGCTGGACGTAAACCGTTTCACTCACGATCACGTTGATGAAGCTTTTCTGTGCAAACTTCAGGGTCTTACTGTCAACGAATGGCTGGACGTACAGTACAGTGCTCAGGGTGGGCTCAAACAATTCCCAATTTCGAGATCAATTTAAGAACGTCAAAAAATTCGAGATAACGGCGCCTTGGGAATTTCAATCCCCATTTTTCACCCCTCAGCGATGAGGGACAAGAACGCCGAGCTTCGCCGACCAGTTAAACTATCCATTAAAATAACCAACCCTTTTCTGTCCAGGGTTAACTACAGTTAACATCACACTTTCAGTATTTGTAAAGCTCTGTTAATCCCTCGTAAACCCCCTGTCCTCCTGTTCATCTGTACTTTCGTTTTCAAACTGTAAAGTTGATAGCGGTGAGGGGGGGGGGGGGGGGGGGGGCAGAGTTGTATTATTGAGTTAATAAGCCGGCACCGCCGAACGCAGGTGGGTCCAGTATCGATTTAATTTGCATCAACGTCTGCACAATGAAAACCGACGGTGAATGAAATTGCCTTTTATGCATTAGCGTAGCGAGTAGAGAGTGGTCAGTTGGGAAATCTAACTGGGAGGATTAGGAGTCGTGGAACCGGGAATAGTAGGCAACATGAAACGCGACTTTAGGGCGGGCAAACGATATTGAGCAATTTGGTCTTGTACAGGTGCAGTAGCTCATGTGTGAATCACTTGCTGTGTATTGGTAGAGATTAGGCTTCTCGATACTGGAACATCTCCCGGAAGAAAATAAATCTATCTCTCTTAATGAAATCGCAATGAGGAAGGAGTAGGTACCCACGAAATTGCTTCAATTTTACTACGAAAGTACCGGTTGCGACGAATTAACTATTTCGCACGAGACGTTAGTAGTTATTTTATTAAAAATTCATACGAATTTGACGACACTGGTGGATATTAGGCAGATATAATCCATGACTCAGTTAAGTTGAAAGTACCTATGTTCGCTTCGCGTGTCCATGATATTGGTTCAAATTCATTGTAAAATATAATCACGATCGGAGTGTTATAACAAGATAGAAAAACTAGTTGATATAAAAGTATGCCAAGATGTTGGACAAAGCTTCGTTGTAACCATTATGCTTGATCGCAATGACCATCTTCTACAACCAAACAACAACGGACTGGAACTTCCACTGAATGTTCAACATTAAAATCCATCTCTAAAATCAAATCCGTGTTTATATGGTTGATGATGTTTTCGCGGCGGTGCATGCACAGACGAAATTTAGTCCAATCCGAGCTAGATTTCATTATTTTCTTTTGTTTTATGGCATTCAAATACGGAGAAGAAGAAAAACATGTTTATGTAGATAATAGCAATATTTGCAATAGGCCAGTTACAAAAACATAGTACGAGTATGTACGACATGAGCTATCAGCCCGTCTTTTGGAGAGAGAGAGAACCACCTACAGTAAACTGTAAAGGTGTTTCATATGTTAGGATAGTGGATCGTATTACATCAGTATTATTGATGATAATTACGTGCATTAGGAACATATTATTCATGAATTTTTATAACTACAGCACAACAACACGATCACTAAGAATCACCAATGCCCCAATATGATTCTACAAGAAGCTCACTTCGGCATCGCCATCCTGCGGAACATCGCCTTAGTTGTCACAATAGGTAGTTGTCGCTTTCGTCCAGCATCCTGAATGTTATCTTTGTCCCCAAGTTCCCTCGTCCAGCTTGTCGAGCCCTGGGCGATTGTAATGTATCCACGGCGAACCCCTTTGGCACTGATTTTATCTTCCTCTACGCATTTGAAAAAGTTGAAAAGTTGAGAAAAAAGTTGTTTTATGGATGAAGAAAAATGCTTCAAATAAGAATGCGATTCGAAGAAGATGCTTCCTTACGTCACACGGATACAACGCGTCGACCGCGTTCCATCTGCTGCCACCGGTCAGCCAATCAGAACCAATATCCGTACTACGTCATAGGCAACAGCAGGGCCCCCCGCTTCCGTTTCCCCGCCTCTTTTTTTTTGAAATCTCAATGTTTGAAAGTTTCAAAATATGAAGGAGGCATATTTTCACGATTCAGCCCTATTAAATCGTCTGTCTCACACCATAAACTATTGAGAAAGAATGCAAACAGAATTTATGATAACTGCCCGTATTAATGGCATGGAGGGCCCTTAGCAAATATACTCGTAAAACCCATCTGACCACCCAGAATTCTTCTTCTTCTTGTATGGCACGACAACCCGTAAGCGTTTCCTGGCCTCATCAACCACTCAGAATGGGTGAGGAAATTCATCTTCCCCAGTGTCAAAGGGCCTCCTAGCTCAAGATCTAGTAAGTACATTCGGCTGACGTGGACGCCAGCCATTGGAAACTTGAGTTTGTATCTAGAATTTTCTATTTGAATACAACCTGAGGAATGTGTCCAGGGCCAGAGCTTGAAATCTGAAATCACTCGGAAGTTATTTTATTTTTTATAGGATTCCCGTTGATCATCGCCCCCGTGAAACCCTTGTAACGGCGCCCTTCATCGCGCTCCTATTCTACTCCTTAGGTTTTGTTATATTTGTGGAATCGCGAGATTAAATCGTGCTACGCCGAGTCCTCACGACTTCAATTTTCATTAAAAAGATAGAAGCGTCATGCTAATGGATTAGCACTTATTTTTTTGCATGGTCTAAACAGATTGGGCTCTGTTCGGAGGGTTAGTCATCATTTGGGTGGCTGTAGGGCAAGCTGACGCAACCTGCGTGGTCTCCACAAGAAAAAACAGTCTACATGATCGTGAAGCTGAGACTGCTGGTGAGAGCGACGGGAGGCTGAAAAACATTCTGGGAGGGGCAATGATTCATTTTCACATCATTTATAAAATCTCACAAATTTTTGCCTAACTGGAGTCCTGTTTTCCGATGAACGAGAAAAATGGATGAATGAATGAATTAAAATCATGTCTCATTGTACTATTTACGTGGTAACTTTATATCAACATCCCTCAGCCGCAAAAAAGGTTAGTATCCATTTTGCCCTCCGAAGTAGCATGCTCGGTGCTTCGCAACTAGCTCTTGAATTTGCATATGGAAACCTGTTCCTTTCCCCTCTTTTAGGTATGAGTATAGAGCGTGTTCCTTCCCCCCAAACCTTGAAATTTCTTGCAACGCTGTTTGGCGGGGGCTTTTCGCCTTGCGGGCAAAAAGCTATCCGCCTCGTTTTTGGTATGTGGAATTCGTATTTGAAGTTAATTTCGAAAGAAACGCGATGAAATTCGGTTCTCCTGAAATAACATTTTATAATAAAATATTTGAAACCAACAAAATGTGATTAACATCCACTGTGAAAAACTACGTGAACTAACAAGCCATACATTTTGTGAAATACCTACACCGTAGGTAGGCCTGTATTTACAAGTTTCGGTTGTAACGACTATCAGCTATTACCACAACATTGCCCCTTCATAAGCGATCTATACTAGAATTGGGCGTAGATGTAGTAGGTACGTCAACACAGGGCTGCTCGTCGAGGTATCTACGCAAAGGGTCGGCCAGAGGGTGAACTCAATTTATGACAGGGCGGTTGAAACCGACGCGGCGAACCCGACTGCCAAAACTGTCTGAATTGACGGGGCAATCGTAGACCAGTAGGTACTTCAGGAAGAGCTGCTGGGTGGCAGTTTCACCTAATGAGAGTCGAAATAAACTGTCCGCTTCAGAATCGATCCGACAGTGTTTCGGACAGTGTGAGAAGGGCGGGACTCCCGGAAGGTGGAAACCATCTCACGCACTCAATCTGTCGGATGCTGCTTCTTTATGCGGTAAGCTTCCGTATACAGTCATCCGTTCTGTACTATCGCCCGCTTTAAAAGGTTTGGACTTGCCAAGCAGGATCCAACACCAACAAGCCTCCCTATATATAGGCCTCGTGTAGAGGACTGGGTCAGAGCGCTCTGACAGTGTCCCGCGGCGACGCTTGCTCCATAGATCCACTAGGATTACTGTAAATTAACGTATACGGCCAACTCGTTCCTCCTGTCACCGACCGTGCAGGCCTTTTCCGCGAATTCTGTCGAAAGTATCCATCTGTTTCACACACCAGACATAATTTATAACTTCTTCAAATAATAAGATCCAGTAGTAAGGAAGACAGAAGAAGAAGAAGAAGAAGAAGAAGAAGTTGATTGTGTTGACCTGTTGACAAGTTCCTTGGTTGTTCTGTGATTGTGATGTCGAATGACATGATTAAAAACGCCTTTTGCCGATTAATTTGCCCGTTTTGGCTAGTAAACAAGGTAAATGGACGAAAATTATTTAAATTGGGCCACATTTTTTTCCTGTGAAGATCGGGGGTCGACCGACGATAGAGAAAGGACAAAGGACTCTCAATACATTGAGTAGGTAGGTACTTCGACAAAAGTCAGTCAGTGAAACCCCTGTTTCCTTGAAGACTGCTGTGGGTAATGAAATATTATAACACTATCTACTTACTTTAGTTTATTTACCAATTCGAATTGAATGTACCTATGCAATTTTTCGATTTCGTTATTTTTCAGAGGCTGATGTAGGTGCGCCGTAAAATTGTCCACGATTTTGACTACGGACTATCCACAAAATTTGTTGATGGCTGTCTCATTTATCATAAAACCGTACTTTTGTTCATCAATTTAAGTCTACCATGGACATAAGTACCTACCAGTGAATTGATGCTATAATTTTCTGTCCAATCACAGGGACGGATTGGTTGCTAGTGGCCATTATTCTGGCCATCTGTCTGATAAACCTACTTTCAATTATTTTTCAATGAAAGTAGTATATTCCATCCTGAGAATTTTGACACCAACCGCATTCTCCTACGTTAAGTAGGTAGTTTTTTCCTAGGGTAGGTCGCCACAAACTTCGATCAGGTCTAAAGAACGAAGGTAGGCACATCATTACAGGTACATGAATAAATCATAAGATAGCGTTAGTGTACCTTACGTAAGTAGGTATGTTGAGCACGGCCATTTCAAGTCACGTCAAAAAACTCACAGAAATCATTATTATGGACCGTGTTTCATTGATTTATATTTTACTGTGAGTGTGGACTTACTTTTTTCCATTAATTGCCGTTATCCATTTTTCCCTTCGCTCCTTCTCAAATGGTTTGTACTTGGTATTTTATGATGGAATGATACATTAGGTTTTTTTCCCGATCGTTTGCTGCAACCAACGATACAACGGTTCACCATTTCACTCGCGAGTTACCTACCTAATTGTCTAAGAAGTAGGTATTGTAGGTACCGGATTACCAATTCAGAAAGTAAATTTTATTACAAGTAGTGTTTCACAAGAAAACTGTAGAATGCAACCGGAACCGTACACCGGAGTTGAAAAAATCGAACGAACTGGAAGAGATGTAGACAAGAAATTAAAACGTGAGCATACTTGGTTCTGATTGCTTCTATATACTCTGCCATGTCAGAGATGGTCTTGCACGGTGTTTCGTGGGTGTTTTACCTTCGTGGTAGAAAATAAATTAATAATAACCTTGAAAGATTTAAAACAGAAAAGTGGATTGTTAATGGAAAAGGGGGAGCCGCCAGCTACCCGATGAAGCCGGAGTTTGCTCCCAGCTGCCACTCGGAGCGCAGAGATCGTTTTGCACGAGGCCTATATGGGCATTTCACTCTCCATAAGGTCTCTTCCCCTATACAGGCTTCATTCAGTCTCTTTCTCAGAAATACGCACATCCAAACGATCTGTCCCAATAACGTCTACCTCTGTATGCAGTCTTCCTCAACACAATCGGGTTCAACAGCAATATGAGTGACATTCAGCCATGCCCGTGTGAAGTTTTTACTAATTTTATGGAAAGGTATAAAAACTTTACATGCCTAAGGAAAGGATGGCATAAACACTGAAAAAAGAAGAAGGACAAATAAAATCGAATGTGAAATATAGGTATCAGAAACAATATATTATATCTAGCCCGGCCAAGCCACACTGAGTGGTGAAAATAAACTGAGCGAGAAAACTGAGCTGTCTGAACGAGGTTTAGTTCCAACGACTTACGTGACAGTTTCCATACACAGTTGTACTTGGTGACGTACTTGAGCGTGCGGACTGTCCTTAAAAAACGCTCTTTCCAAACAGTGTGCCTTAGTAACGTCGGCCTCTCTACAGAAGTTTTCCTCTCTGAACATTCTGCACCTCCAAGGTAGATCCCACGCCCACACGGCTGCATACCTCCTCTCTACACGGGTATCTCCCTCTCCGTGTGACTGTTTCACCAAACAGTCGGCCCCATTAATGTCTACCTACATACCTATAGAGTCTGCCTCTTTGTCCGGTCTCGTTCTCTATGCGGGCTTCTTCCACCGATTCTTGCCTTTCAAAATGTATTCTCCCTCATCCTACAGTTCGCCTTTCGGTACGTGGGCTTCTTCTTATCAATTCTGTCTCCTACTTTAAAAGACTTGACATCTCCAAACAGACTCCCTTTCCAAACAATGAAATCTTCCTCTGTATACAGCTTGCCTTTCCAAACATTTCTCACCCAACCTCTTTGGTACGGCCATTTTCTTATCTATACGGTCTCCCTCACCAATAGTTCTGCCTCTACAAACAGGCTATCAGTCCAAACAACCAACCTCCACACGGTCTGTCCCTCTGTACATTCTGCGTCTTGTAAGCTCTCCTTATCCTGTATATTTCCGGGCTTCTTCCTTCGATTCTGCTCTTCCAAAATACAGACTCCCTCACCATACAGTTCGCCTCTACAGTCTCCCTCTGTATGGTTTCCCTCTCTGTACAACTCACCTTCTGTGTAAGGGCTCCATCCCTACACGGTATCCATCAAATGGTGTAATGCTGATTGGCCCAATGGGAAACAGGAAAATATAAAACTCCATTTAAAGATGATCCAATAAATCCAAAATAATCCTCCTCCACTAAAACCGCTCGTTTGTCATTCATTACATGTTAATCGTTGCAGTAACGAGCCCGCTCAACGTTCCGCTTAATTAGCAGGAAATGCCTTGTTTGTTCCTCACTCTGCTTTGATATTTTAAAATTTCGTTATGACTCAACAAGCACTTGAAAATACTGTCAGTTAATGTATCAACATGGTCTCATATTATTAACCAGTAAAGCATGGTGTTTAAAAATTACGAGTGGATGTTCACTTCTGGCTCTGAGGAGCACACACCGAACTGTTCCAAATATTCTGCGGGACTACACGAGCGAATTTTCGATTCAATTTTTGTACTTACTCTACCATCCAATTTACTAAGTTATCAAACATTTCTACCGCTTTCAACCACGGAAAACCCCCAGACTTAACAAGTTAATGTCCTATAAACGTTTTCATTTTTCCAATTATTATGTATACACAAAATGACCATTTCTTTATAAGTCCATAGTTTTTACGAAATTCATTCAAGTTTCGGTTTTCAAGTTGACCTAAGAGTTGTGGGCACTGGAACATCCAACTTGTGGAATACCTTGTCTGTTTTCGCTCATGTTAGGTAATTGGGCATTGGTTTATCATTTGGCAAGATTGTTAGGTAATTGAGATGTAGTTTTCTCGTGGCTGCGTTAATACTAAACATCTAGTTAAAGTTTATTGAGGATAAATCAACAGATTTACTGTGCGCTTACCCATCCTCTTGCATGGATTACCAATGTGGGGTGGAATGTATAAAACGACACTCAGAGGAACTGAATTGACTAAAAAATATTTCATAACATTAATCGCCGAAACTTCCTTCGGAGCGCACACGGGCACTCCCGAAAATTCGGTCACCTTACGCTTGAAGAGTTGTACAGCAGGAGCTCTGTACAGCAACTCCTGAAAGGGGCAGTTTTTTTTTTTTTTTTTTTTTTTTTTTTCAGGCCACCACTTTTCAACCAGGTTTGCGGTGGTTTCTACCTTCAGCTCCCCAAGGTAAGAACGACGGCAGCACAAAAATGATTTCCCTACCAAGGCATTTTAAGGCTTCCATCCACTAAACAATATCTATCAAACATTGAATGAAAATCCAGGGAAAATAAAATCGATTATTAAGAAATAATCTGATAAGGACACTATCCAAAGTTGATAAGCTGAAGAGTTTTTAACGAGCTGATTCCTCCACAATAACTATGTTCCACAATAAGTCCTTTTACGCTCACCCCCCCCCCCCCCTCCCTCTTAACCGAAAGTGAAATCCTTGCATTGCCCAGAACTATCCAAACATTGGGTACTAGGAAGGTGAGTGCGGGTTAGGCCCTGGATGGTCCCACATGAACTTCATCAAAATTATGCGAACAAGAAATCCATATCAAACCACCCCAACCACTCAGACGATATAGAATCATTGTAAGTATTTACGATTATGATATGGATACAAGGAAGTTATGTGCCACATTTTGGCTGACGTTTTTTCTTAAGAATGTAAGTACATAAAATTATAATGATGTCAAAATCCCATCTAACCGTTGAATGGCTTTTTGCTTACGTCGAAATTATTTGGAAGAACATCAATAGGTTTAACGAATGATAGAACTTAATCGCCCTTGTTTCTTCGAAAATGAAAGCACTAACCTGAGGTCCCAGGTGGAAATGAAACAAGCTATCGACCAGCTGAAACTACTGGTAGTTATTTTGTCCTCTTGTTGCTCCCATCATGACAGGGAGGGCTGGTATGCTCTCTTCATGTACCTATGCATACTATTCGGAACTGAGGAATTTGTGCATATTATAAACAGATCACAATAAACCATGCAATGATATTGTGAGGGGGTTACTTAGTGAAGTGTGTTGTTAAGTACGTATTGTATTTGAATATGTTGAGGAGCTTATTGACTGCTGTATCGAGCTCAGAGAAGGGGAGAAGGGTCTTCACGGAATGTTTGAGAAAGGAACCCACCTACGCCTCACATAGGATTACTGAGCTTTTCCGTCCACAAGATATCCTCAATGGGTCAGGTGATTGGCCTGTCCAGATGGTTGGGACTGTAGAGGGAAATATAGGGGCGAAAGAGATGTGTGGACGGGGGCAGCAGTACAGGAAGCAGTCTAATCGGTGGTAGGAGAGATGAGGTGTCAATAGGGAGGATATATGGAAGAATGTTCATTGGAAGCACTGATCCATTGTGTGATGGTCTGGCAGGGTGCACCAAGTGACGATTCCATTGGATATGATCGTGGCACCCTCTATACCCCTCTTTTCTAGAGAACATGGGGAGGAAGTGTGAGGCGGTTCCTTAAGTATGTTTTGTTGAGTTACAGTTGTATTTTGATCCAGTACAATTCAGTATTGCTTTGACTGCTGTACACTGTGCATCTTTCTTTTACTCATTCAAACAATATTGGTAAATTTGGATAAATTCAGATGTGTTCGTTATTAGACTCACTGGTCAAGAAATCCAGTACGAAAATTGTACATGATAGGCGGTCATTCATAACGGAACACGCAACTGAATTCATGTAGTCCCTCGTTTTCCCTGCCGTGTGGTCAACAAAGCTCATAGTCGTTCTTATGACTGAACTCCAAATTTGCTGTCCTAACTATAAGAAATGTTTAGTTTTATTGTAGTTAGAAATATATGGGCGACGCCAGCTCAAAGTAGTTCCTCCTCTATGAAGCGGAGTTGTAGGTTCACATACATCATCCCTGTATAAGTGTAAAGACCAACTCGTAAAAACGGCAGCCAGGCCCTTCCACCCGCCCTTTACAGCGATATTTTTCTCTCTCTTGTTTTATCTGTATTACGATCCTCTGTAGCCCGTTTCAAGTTTCATTCAAAGTCCAAATTGGACGTATATGTATTTTATAGACGACGAATATTGCAGTCCTCCTGGTCATTGTGGGAGTGGGAGCAACAAGAGGAAAAATAACTACCAGTAGTTACAGCTAGTTATAGCTTGTTTCATTTCCACTCGGGACCTCAGGTAGGTAAGTGCTTTTATTTTCGAAGAAACATGGGTGATCAAGTTGGCCCCTTCGTTAAAGCTATTAACTGAACTGTTCTTCAAAACATTTTCAAAGTTACCAATAGTCCATTTAACCGTTGGACGGCGGAGGGAGAGGAGATGGGATTTTTACATTTATATGCATAATATTATATAGACAGAACGTCTAGCTGTGGCTCATAACTTCCTCGCATGCATAGCTTGACGGAAAAACTTGTAGTGATTCTTGACATCATCTGGGTGGTTGGGGTAGTTTGAAGTGGATTTCACGTTCTCCCGATTTTGATGAAATTCATATATTAGGCACCGTACATAGCGGCTTCTGCGCTACCTGTGGGGATCACGCGCATCTAAGGAGTATCAAGATTCTTGATGCCCATGTTTCTAATGTGTTTAGCTGATTAAGCGGCCAATCATTTCCTATAATTGTTTCAATAAAAACCACATAAAACCGCCGGTTTGCGATAATATCTTGGTTTTTTTTATTGAAATTGTATGTTTAACAGTAGGTATATTTTATTACCCAATTACCCGTGAACGTGTGTTAGTCAGACGTAGGTACCTGCCTAATTCGTCTAGGTGAGGTTATTTTATCTTGAAACCCATAGGTAGGTAAATGGTAGGTACCTTTCATAGCTTACCTACCATACTTACCTTTCATACAGAACTTGCTCCAATAGGCTAAATAAATTTTTTATTGTAAGTTAAATATGAAATTGATAGACCATTCTCATCTCTTTTTGCATGCCTTGTAATACTTCTTACTGTATTTGCTTATACCTACCCAACTTGATTCTGATATTTTAAGGGAACGAGGAATGCAAGTTAAATAATAGGAAATTGATAGGCTCCTATCATATTTTTTTGCATACCTTCGACTACTTCTTACAGTATTCACTTATTCATACCCAAACTGGTTCTGATATTTTAAGATAACGAAGAATAGAACAGTTAGGTGAACATTTGAAGGACTGTGCTGATAACCTTTAATACTTGATGTAGATTACCCCTTGAAGGTTTTTGATATCTAGGTAATATAATAAAAAATGCCCACACACAAGCTCTACCTACTTGGGATTTGTGACTATAACAATAACATTGTACAATTTTGATGATTACTGAGATATTATACGTAAACTTAGTTGATCTTTAAATGAGACTATTTTGAAGTAGAAAATAACTTGAATTCTAATGTAGGTACTTGCAACCTACTTACTTAGGTAGGTAACCTACCAATCACGTAGATGATGTACATATTAATAATTCGCCACATCTTAAATTCAAACTTATTCGAAAATATTCTTTTCATTTCAAAAATGTAGTAGGTAGGTTTTCCTCCTGAATTATGCTTACAGAATGGGGAGTTTCGGACATCGACGAGTGTTTGATGATTCTCGCAGTCAGACGACTCCCGATTACAGCTGATTTTCTTTCAGTCACTGAGGTCACAGGTTTTGATCAAGATTTATATATATCAACTCAAACCCATACTTCAGGATTAGATCCATTAGGTAGGTAAATGAAGAAAACTAAGAAGTAGGGAAAATTAGGCGAGGAATTAAACGTTATTCCGTTACAGATCACAGCTCTCTGTATAGATAACCCGTCTATATAATATAGTAAGTAGGTATGTGCTGTTTTTTAACATGTATCATGTTTTAGCCCTGGGGTACTAGCATTTTTTGCGAGTCGATTTTGCGCGTCAATTTTGAGCGTCAAATTTGAGCGTCAAATTTGAGCGTCAATTTTAAGCGTCAAATTTTTTCGCGCACAATGCATAGTGGTTTTCACGTACAACCGAGTAGTTGCTAGGGAAATGAAACTTCTTTCATTTTCATCGGACAAAAATCGTTTTCCATTCGTTGGAAAGCTCTTGATTTATCACGAATTTATTTCGTATTTGTTCTTGGTATTTATTTCCTAGTTTCATACTATAACTATATAAATGAATGTTATAAATGGATAGTAAACAATGACGCTTGTTTGGTTGTCACGTTTTAACATGTATCATCTATGGTGCTCAAGAAATGTAGACAAGACATCGTCAGAAGAAACGAGCACATACGTTTCAAGTATTAGATTTCTACCTAGCCTTCACTTTTCGAGTTAATAACATGATACATGGTTGCAATTTTTGGTTCTTAAACATAAATAAATTTCAGGTTTTCATAAAGCATAACGTTTGCTTAAGTTGCAGTACCTATCAGCAAAATCCAAAAGAGCCATCGTTCTTCAAATGAAATAATGGAGAGTTTTCGCAAAGGTTTGGCTACTAGCCCGTTGTCGGGCTAAGGCCTACGTGTGTACGAAGGAAAGTGCGAACTGCGCATTTTATATTTTTTTCCCCTTCATTTGGAATTAGCCGACAGCCATAGCCATGAAGTAATTTTATTTTGTTATTTCACATTACAATGTTGCAATAAAAGAACGAAAAATAAAGGCGAATGAACAAGAAAATTAAATTTTGAAAACCATGAAACTCCGCGAATGCACAATTTCGGGAAAGTTCACTGGATTTACCAAATGATGAACGCACGTATCTAACAGCCGACGTCTTGCAAGATCGAATCTCGGGCAAATCATAAACCTATGCTCTAGGTCGTCTTCCTGATCTTGACAAAATTCGCACGCTGGATCGTTGTCCATACCGATTCGGTGCACTATTCTACACATATTACGTAGTACATACTACATATATGTACTATTCTATACATATTATGTCTTGCATGTATATATGTACTATTCTATACATATTACGTCTTGCAAGATCGAATCTCGGGCAAATCATAAACCTATGCTCTGGGTCGTCTTCCTGATCTTGACAAAATTCGCACGCTGGAACGTTGACCATACCGATTCGGTGCACTATTCTACACATATTACGTAGTACATACATGTACATATATGTACTATTCTATACATATTATGTAGATCGCAGACCCTCCGTAGGTTAGTACCTAACCCCGTACTCGTTACTAGGTACCTATCCAAATCACGAGTTAAATGTTGCTAAAATAATTCTATCGATGACAAACAGTAACTGAAACGGCAAAAAAAAACGCAAATAATAGAGTTCTGAAGGAAAATTGTTGATGTGGAGTGAAATAGATGCCCCTTCTGCGTAGATCACTGTTTTCGGTGGTCAGTACCTACCCTCGTGGTCAAGTATAATGAACCGTTGTGTAATAACATTCCCATCAATAATACTTCAACGGTTGTTCAAGTTGCAAAAGTACCGATCAACAAAATCCAGCCCCTTCTTGGTAGATGAACCGTTGTGTAATAATTTACCGTTATGAAATAATTTACCGTTGTGTAATAACTTACAGTTGTGTAATAATTTGCCGTTGTGTAATAATTTACCATTGTGTAATAACTTACCCATGAATAATACTTCTACGTTCGTTCAAGTTTCACAAGTACCTACCTACAAAATCCAATAGTCCATCACTTATCAAATGAAATAATATCGCAGAACAACCAACTCGACTTCATAAAGCCATCCTTGATTATAATCAGGTGCTCCCTAGTGATGATATCCGGGCCGGGTTTATACCGTTTGATTCACGATCGTATTGACGAAGCTTTTTGGTGCACACGAACGGCTGGACGTACAATCCTCCGGGTGGTCTCAAAAAATTGTTTAGCTCAAGACAAATTTAATAGCGTAAAGAAACCATACCCTTCCATCGAAAGTTTTCGAGCTACGGCGTTCTGAAAATTTCAACCCCTATTTTGAACCCCTTAGAGATGACTGACAGTAACGTCGAGCTTCGAGGACCAACTAGACCCCGAACGGAACCTATAACCCGAATATCATCAATTTTGTTTCATGTTAACTAAGAAAAGTGGCCAGTACGGCGTACGGCGGACAGACAGAGTTTTTTTTATTGCATTTTCGGATTCTACATACCTCGAAACGTAATCCATCAAATTTTGAGGGAGGGTTAGATTTTTTTTTCATGCTCGATTCCAATGGTTCATGATTGAAAATAATCAACCAAAAGCCTTGGATTCGTTCATCTGTTCTAGTGCATAGTGTCTTTCCTATGTGTATTAGTCATAAACAGTGCGCAATATACGAAGCCACGAAGCGACGCATAAACCAACGCAGTATGAAATCGTCATTCCGTGAAATGGCATCCGCAACAGCACAGTGCTGGCCAGAACGAAACCACAGATGAAATCCCTTTATTGCACGCTGTTTATGACTAGTAAACAAAGGAAAGACGTTAAACATTTCGTCTGCGGTTTCGTTTTGGCCAGCACTATGGTGTTACTGATGCCATTTGGCGGCTCTAAACGCAGGCCTGCGCACGGTGTGCTCTGTGCCTATAGGATTATCTGCGGGCTTAACCCGCTCTCACCTGCCTAATTTACTACCAACCTTTGGGATAGTTATGGACGATGCAAAGACTTCACTTTTGATTTTAAGGGGGATAGACAAGTTCATAGACTTGTTGTGGAACATTCGGTTAGTTTGAGTAGGCACCTAAGTTACATAGCCTAGATGGCCTTCCTACTGAAAGCGGATCTATTGTTATTTTCTATAGTATAGGTATGTATTTTATATCAAAAAGAACTTGGGGTGCGAGGCATATCTTTTTTTGGGTTTATTATTTGCAATAATGAACCTTTGGAATCGAGCATGAGAAAAAAAATTGTTACCCCCCCCCCCCCCCCCCCCCCCAAAATTTGAAGGTTTACGCTTCAAGGTATGTAGAATCCGAAAATGCAATAAAAAAATTTTTTTCCGTCCGCCGTACGCCGTACTTAGCACTTTTCTTAGTTACCATGAGCCAAAATTGACGAAATTCGGTTTATAGGTCCCGCTCGGGGTCTAATTGGTCCTCGAAGCTCGGCGTTACTGTCAGTCATAATGTAAGGGGTGAAAAATAGGGGTTGCAATTTTCAGGACGCCTATACCTTTTTTACGTGAATCTTTTTACGGTTTTAAATAGTTATTCAACTTACGAGTTTTTTTAGACCACCCGGAGAACCGTACGTCCAGCCGTTGGTTCACAGTAAGGCCCAGAATTTTGCAACGACAGGAATTTTTCAACAGTAGAGTGAATGAAATTGTATATATTCAGCCTATCATCACTACGGACGCGCACCTGATTATATTCACGGAGTATGAAGTCGAGTTGGTTGTTCTGTGATATTATTTCATTACACAACGGTGAATTATTACAAGACGGTTCATTATACCATCTAAGTAGAAGGGGCTGGAGTTTGTTGGTAGGTACTTTTGCAACTTGAACAACCGTTGAAGTTTTATTGATGGGCAAATTATTACACAACGGTAAATTATTACTCAACCATAAATTATTGCACAACGGTTCATTATACTATCTACGTAGAACGGGCACCTATACAGGTAAATTATTACACAACGGTTTATTATTTGCCTTATCCTTCATGAATAACTAAAAAATAATTATAGATTGTATTATCGAATCCTGCGCTTTTGTAGGAAACTTTAATTCCGGAGCCTGCTCCAGTACTCAACTTAGGGCTTTCCCGTGGGGGGGGGGGGGGGGGGGCTCGAGGGTATTGACCACAGAAAACAGTGATCTACGCAGAAGGGGCATCTATACAGGTAAATAATAAACCTTTGTGTAATAATTTGCAGCGTTTCCCTTACCAGCATCGAGGTGAGATGGTGGCTGAGTATTGTGGGTCGTATCCTATACCTAGTGTGAAATAATTGAAATGTTGCCATCAGTAGATAGGCGAGTTGATTCTCTCCGAATATTGTACTACCAACCAGCCATAGGTTGGTGGTCATAGCTCGAGGTTGTTTATGAGTAGTTAATGGCAAGTTGATCAAGATCATGGAAGGTATTGAGAAAAGACTGTTTCAAGAAATGCGCGAAAATCGGTGGTTTCCAGCCTATTTTGGTAGTTATTTACCTAATGGGTACTTCCTTTTTTCTACTGGTGGTTCCTTGGGTGGATAGAAACCGGAATTTTCTCACAGTGGTCGTAGAGGCTGGATTCTGTACACCTCTTGCTACTAAATTTGTCTGACATTTAGTATAAATATTATCAGATTGTGTGAACACCTGTAAACAGGTTGCGTTCCCGACATTGTTCTTCAGGATACTTGCAAAATGTAACATTCGTTAGCCAGTGTGTCAACGTATAATCTCTGAAACGTTCATAACTAACTACAAAATGATCGAAAGTAGCCGCAATTAGAAGGGTACCTATATATAATATATGCGGGTTGGTGATGCCTTGATGGCCATGCACATTTCATCGAATCCGACTTCAACTTCCGTCTTTCATGAGAGGACGTATTTTCCTCTTGAGCTATTCATATGTTAGCTTCCTACTGTTTGTATAATATTAGCAACCTCATTCCAAGCCGAGCCAAGTAATCTCTGGATTACATTCCCCGTTGGAATCATATTAAATTTTCCGTTTCAATGTTTGTTTACATGGCAAATTCTGTTGCTGTAATAAAATAACATTCCTTCCTTTGCATTGGCGATGTCAGCTCATCAATATAAATTAGTTATTCAACTTTTCCCACACGTTACGAACACGCTACCAAAGACCCACTAATGTACCGCGAACGATGGAGTACCGCCACAAAGTGGTCTGAAACACCTAAAAACCTGGCCGGAAATCGAAAAAACGATCGGATCGCTTCCATTTTGGCTTACTGTTCCATGAATAATACACCAATGTATTCGCTCAGCAAAAAAGTCGTATAACACCCCCTCAGAAATTTTTCTATTACGTTTCAAGGTGCGTAGATTCCAAAAATGCAATGTCCGTTCGCCATACGGCGTGTCATCCATATTACCTCCATCCATATTTTTACGGTCTAAAAAAATCGTCCTTTCGCACACAGGCTCCATTTGAGCCCTAGTTGTGTCCCGAAACTTTGCAGTCCGATCGGAATATACCCAATGTGTTAAAATTGGGGTTTTTTGTGTTTTAGTAACATGGGCTTGTGAGGTACCTATCGTTTTCCATGTTTTTTAGGGCGAGGAGGCCAAATATGAAGTCGATTTTAACGAAAGAGCGAAGAATTGAAGTTCTAACAAAGTTTCAGCTTTAAATTTACCTCAAAATTTGGTCTAAAGTACTCGTTCATCCGCACCAGACAGGCTCCATGTGTATACTAATTTATTGTGCTCCGAAGGTGAGTCAAAAACCTGAGAAACTGTCTGAAACACCGTAAATTTGTATAAAACAATGGATGTAGTGTTGACAGGTAAATCAAGACAATTAAATGGCACCAGCAATGATCAAAGATAATTTGTAAGAAAAAAATAATAGCCTAATTCGTGTTTTTGGGGGCAAAATTGTAGAAACCATCAAAAATAGCTATTTTAATTATTGCACATCAGTGAAACAATAAATGACCAGCGATCAATTCTGTAGGTATGCCCAATAGAATAATAAACCCATGTGAAAACCCGCCGTCCGCCGTATCATCCATATAGTTACTTCATTTTCGGTCTAAAAAAGTCGTTCTTTCGCACACAGGCCCTATTTGGGGTCTAGGTGTGTCTCGAAACTTTGCAGCCCGATCGGAATATATCCAAGGGTGTTATGGGTGAAAAATGGGTCCAAAAATTTGGTTTTTTGGTGTTTTAGTAACTTGAGCTTTTGAGGTATCGTTTTCCATATTTTTTAGAACGAGGAGAAGTCGATTTTGACCAAAAAGTGGAAAACTTAAGAAGTTTCTGCCTTAAAATTACGTTGAATTTCAGACTAAAATCGTCTTCTTCCGGACACAGTTTAGGGTCCCCGTTTGGGAACGCATTTGGGTCCTAGTTGTGCTCCGAAGCTCGGCAGCCGGATCGGAATACACCCAGGGGTGTTATGGGGGGAAAATTGGGGTTTTTCATGTGTTTTTTTTTCTTAAGGTTTTCGTGAACATGAGCTTGCGAGATACCGTTTTCCATATTTCATAGGCCGAAAAGATCGAATATGAAAGGTGACTTTGACCAAAGAGTGAAGAACTGAGGTTTTAACGAAAGTTCAGCTCTCAAAATTCATTTTTTAGTCAAAAACCTGGGAAATTGTCTGAAATTAACATAAATTTGTATAATAACACTAGAAATAGTATCAACAGGTGAATCAAGACAATTAAATGGCACTAGCAATTATCAAAGATAATTTGTTTAAAAAAAAGGAGCCTAATTCGTGTTTATGGGGGCCAAAATTGGTGGAAACCACCAAAAATAGGTATATCAGTTATTGCACATGAATGAAACAATAAATGAACAGCCAACATTTCTCTAGGTATGTCCAATAGAATAATAAACCCATGTGACGAAGACTTTGCAGCGTTTTTTATTTTATTTTATTTTTCTTTAAAACAAAATCATATTAAAATGTGGAAAACGGATAAAAAATGTTCTCTGCAGTATATTTCGTAGTGAAATTCCGTTAGAACCATGACAGTCCGAAAAGGCTCGAGCGCTAGCGCTCCCAGTCTGATAGCTTCGTCTCGCTTCGGCTCGCAAGTGAGAGGCGTATCGCTCGTAGTGTGAAAGAGGCCTACAGAAAGTGTTAGAGAAAACTCTCTCAGATATTGGTATTTGTGAATGAAATTTGAGAGAACAAAAAATAACCCTCAAATGAAATTTGAGAGGGGGGGAAAATAGTCATCTCTCGCTGTGTTCTTCATATGCATTTGAAATAAATCACAAAAAATATTGCAAAAAAAAGGAAGCTGGCACACAACACTTGGCTAGATTTTTTTTTAAACACCCACCTTTCCGTGGCTAGATTTTTTTTTAAACAACCACCTTTCCGACTAATTCAACTTTGGAGAGGGACTTCAAGGCTTTATTCAAGTTTAGAAAAATGTCCTACTTCCAGCAACTCCCTATCTAAACATATAATCCAGATCATAATACCAACGCCAAAAAATATGTTTCCTTTCGATTTTCGGTCATGTTTTTCGGTGGTCAGGTGCGTAGGTGTACGTTACTTCGAATATTCTTTCATAATGGTGATGCTGCATAACTGGAACTTTTCATTTATCGTTGCTCGCGATTTTAACCTTTTTATTTAAATGTAGATGGTAAAGTAGCTATACCCAGGTCTCAATATCGTCATTTGACGGTTTTGGTTCTTTTTGCAACCGAGTTTTGGGGCTCATATTGTGCACCAATTTCCCTACTGCACTAACGAGCATATCTGCATATCGTCAGTGTCTACGCTGTAATGCCGTGCATCACCTCCTCAGAATATTGTTACTGGTCAGTTGGCAGTAACGAATCACCCCCAAGTATGCTGATTCGCCATTCAGGAATAGTATGACGCAGATCTTACAATTTCGTCTATTATCCACTACAACATGGAAGGCGGTTGAATGAAGGTCAGTTGGGTTCGCCAAGGGACAGGAAACTAGTCATCTCTGATGACAAACTCGTTCGTTTCCTTTGAAGGTGATTTATGTGTCGGAGTTGCCACCCCCCCCCCCCCCCCCTCACCACCAAATTCTCGATTTCAAATCAATCCGCTGGAAGCGCCAAAAGGAGCTTCGCCCAAGGACGAGTATCAGAAACTTCCGAATGTAATTTCCCAAGGTATACAGAGTTGACAAGCTGAGAACACCCCCTTCACTCTGTCACTAAAATGTCAACCGAATTCAATCACCAGTCGCTGTTCTGTTGGAGCAGAACTTGGCTTGATGGAGAACCACCTGTACTTGATGGCAGAGACTTTTCTGGAATCGATTGTCTATAGAATCATGATTTCATGTCACCTAGAACATGAAACAACATGGACACAACATGGAACAACATGGTGTGTCATTGGGAACACCATGGAATTATTAGGTATCTTTTAGGCGATTCGGAAGGTTTATTATTATTGTACCTCTGTATGGTAAACCTTGGATGTTATTTTGAAAGTAAACCTGAAGTTTAATGTAGTAAACTTGTTAGTAGCGAAGTTATTTTATATGAGATTATAATTTCAGTTAAAATATACGAATAGGTTCTCAACCCCCGGGGGCAGATATTGAACGTCCCTCGGAATAAAGGTATTGCTCCAGCGGTTCCTCGATTAAAGCGTTAATTGCTGCTAGAAAGAACCAGCGATAGCCAACTCAAAGAAGAAGTCGAAGTTAATGGAAATTAAACTTTGCTGGCTCGCCTAGAGTGGCTGGATTCCTATGGAAAATCTCAGAGGGACGTACGCCAAGAGTCTTGCTGAAATTTGATGTAGAAATGCCCCGGATTCAATTAAGAACGTCAGAGGATGAGAGGTGGGAAAGGAAATATCTTATGAATAAAACGTAGATTTTAGCTACACAGGCCTGTATCGGGGCTGACTTGAACGTTGATCAGGATTACGGTAGTTGGTTTCTTTTCCTATTTTAGGACCACTTTGAAATCTATGCTACTAAAATAGGGGTGACGTAGTATTTTATGACTTCAAAGGCACAGAGATTCACTGACAAAGTATACTAAGGTATACCGGGGAATTATTTACAGTGGGACAATACTGCCCGTTTTAACCTACGTATCACCCATATGGGTTCAGCATGGTTTTTTAGGAACGGAATCGGCAACAGTTGAGAGAAGTTCATGGGTTAATATTGATATAAGCAATAATTGGATATTGGACTATCATATCAGGAGTCATGTATTTCGGAAGCGGAGGTCCCGATCGAGTTGGTCCTGGAAGAGTCATCGCTACATTACCCGTCGCTGGAATCTGGCCAAATTGATAGGCTCGTGCTAGAAACACGTAGTCGGACAGCATTGTGGCCGCATCCTTCGTAAGCCGAGAACATCCAGCGGGAAGAAGTTGTGGATTTGAGATTAAAAATTGTCACACATGTTAGCGAGGGTGTGGTTGGTGGCGCCTTTTAGGTATACAGTCAGCGAAGATAGGATTCCTTTCCAGTTGAGCAGCGCCGTTTCGGTTCAGATTGTTCAGCTACCTAGGCTGAGATGATGGCAGTCCGGTGTTTGCTCCGAAAGTTGTTGTCGTTCGAGAGGGCAGCTAAGGAGAAGGTGGCTACGGTTTAACGGGTGGTTCGGTTACACTGATGCCCTGAAAATTTTGGCAGTCACCATGAGATGGCAGATGATGTAAGACGAATGATGAAGGATTCGAGATAGGAAGGATGGAAGATAGGAATACTGGGCTTAGGACCCTCATCAGTACGGCGGGGAATGAAGTAGCAGATAAGCAGGCCAAACTAGACGTGAGTGATGATGGTCTCCGACACGAAGGTCCCCCACATTCCTCAGGCTTTATTTTATTTATTTATTTTTTAAATTAATTATTCAGCCTGTTCCCAAAAGTTATTGCAGGCTTTTTTACAATTCGAATAATACATTAATTGCACGCTTAGTATAAGTTTTGCAGTCAAGTTGTTTACAATGACATTTGACCTCGTAATATAGTACAATAGTAACTAATCTGACTGAATTCAATATGCTACCAAGATTCTTATAACATAAATTCACGCACTCTCAGCACTTCGAAGTCCACTACATTAAGGAAAACAACGAGATCCGAACTGTGGCTCTCCAGCTACTCTGCCCGGTGCCGCCTAAACCTGGAGAACACATTTCCGCCGTAGACGTGCACGAGGAGCCTCGAGCAATTAACAATTGTGGAAAAAGTGAGCCCAATCTAGAACAGCACCAGACGAACATGAGCAGCTCAACGATCCTGCCTGGTTGAACTTGCTAGGTACGACCTCAGCCTGCCAATACCGCTCAGCACTATGTTCATTCTCCATGTCAAAGGGAAGACAGCCTCCTGTCCATCCCGCACAGCAGGAAGTATGGACCGTGCATAGCTGCCTTCTTGCGGCGACTAGGGACCACACTGCCTTCCATTCCCCCACAGAACGATGATGTTAACTTTTTACGCGTCTCTTTGGTACCTTGTCGAACCTAACAGGTAACGCTGAATCATTTGCAGCCGCCTTTGCACAACTATCTACACCTCAGGGGCGTTGAGCGTTAAAGAAACATTGCGGCGTGGGAAAGGATGTGGCAGTCGAGCCTCATGAATCTTCATGGGAGGCGATTTTTCCCCCAGTGCTTCCGAGGCTAACTAACCGGGCCAAAATTGACTGGAGACAACTATGGTCTTATCGAACAATGGTAAGCATAGAGGTTGTCTTTACAGATTTGGTACTGAAGAAGACGTCGGTGTTGGCATGAGGGATAGGCGAACCGGGAATGAGCCCCAGCATGCGCGGCTGACACGGGTGGTGATTCATCAAGGTGAGGACTGACCTCCAGACATTCGGGTGAATTGGTGAAGAAGTATCGGGAGGTCTTTGAACAATTCATCAATTAAATTGGTTTTGGTTCAATACAAACTCTAAAACGCGTTTTATTACGTTAGGTGTGTATGAAGGGACGAGACCAGTACTGCGCAAAGTGGAAATTTTTCGGCCAGTTCCGACAGGATACGAAATTTTCAACAAATCAGTTCCGCGCCATTTCAGATCCCAGGAAATGTCAAGTAGGTAGGCGTATACCGTTTCCGCGCAATAACTGAAAGGAAGACAAGCAGAAACTAAGGGACGAATGAGGATTTAAAAAAATTAATTTACAAATCTTTGTCAGTTATAGGAAAAATTTGGCATGTAATCGTCAAAAATAACAGTAACCATTTCTTTTCTTTTTTATTTTGAGAGTGGTGTTAGTGTCGAACATTTTCCAGCAACTTCACAGCGGATACATGTTTGGTTAGATATTGTATCTACATTGATAAGTGTAGACTTTCCTTGTTGCCATCTTCTTGGACTTTCTCGCGGAGGTAGTATGGTACACCTTTCGCGATAAATCCTGTGCCGAATGTTGTATTTTTTAAGGAAGTGGTGTACTCCTTTATGAAGTTTGTAGTGAATTAGCTGAATGTACCTACCTGTAATTTCGGATGGGAGCAGAGTGAACAAACTCATTTCTGCTAGGATTACTAGCAAGAGAAAGGAGGAAAAACAGGACGTACACGAACCGCAGATGGGATGCAAACGCTTTCCTACCAATTTTTGTAGTAAGGAATGCGGTTCTGAAGTTCATTTTGCATACAGGTTAAGCGTATTGGTGAAAATGCGTAAAAATACGATGAATACTTGGGAGATTTTACTTAATGCTCCTTTATTTTTATTTTTTTCAATTGCCTATTTTATGATTTGGATTCCCCTACAGTCCTTCACTTTTTATCCCAATTAAACTTCAGATTTGAAAGAAAAACGGAGTTATTGAAAAGTTGTCTATTTCCACTAATACACGAAAAAATGCGAAAAACACACTGTTATACCGGTTTCGGTGATCAAACCATCGTCAGCAACAAACAATTATTGTTATGAGCTGTTACACCGAAACCGTATAACAGTGTATTTAACGCGTTTTTTCGTCTATTAGTGGAAATAGACCACTTTAAAATAATAACTCCGTTTTGGTTTATTATTCTGTGAATAATACACCTATGTATTCGCTCAGCAAAAAATTTTTATAACACCCCTTCAAACTTTTTTCTTTTACGTTTCAAGGTGCGTAGATTCCAAAACTGCAATGTCCGTCCGCCGTCCGCCGTATCACGTGTACAGGCTTCATTTTCGGTCTAAAAAATTCGTTCTTTCGCACACATGCTCCATTTGGGCCCTAGTTGTGTCCCGAAACTTTTCAGCCCGATCGGAATACACCCAGGGGTGTCATGAGTGAAAATGTGTATAAAAATAGGTACTTTTTCTGTTTTAGTAACATGTTAGTAAAATTAGCTTTTGATGTATCGTTTTCCATCTTTAAGGGGACGAGAAGACCGAATATGAAGTCGATTTTGACCAAGGAGTTGAAAATTGAGGTTGTACCAGATGTTCAGCTCCCAAAATTGATTTTTTATGCGTCAAAAACCTGCGAAATCGTATGAAATCACCATCAATTTGTAGAATAACACTAGCAAAAGTTTCAACACGTGGATCAATACGACTAAATGGCACTACCAAAGATCGACGATAATTTGAAAAAAAAAAAAAAAAACCAGTCATGCAGCATGACTTAATGAGCGAATTTTCAAAGAAATATTCGAATTAATGGCTATGGTTTTGAATAAAGGAAAACTTCTTCCTCCTACTGTTAGTACCTAAATTGAATAATTTGAAATAGATTTTTTCTTTCGTCTTCCTTCTAGTAATACGTGGGCCGGTACTTGTCTATCTATGAAGGTATCATAACAATTATATGTCAAATGGGAAATTCAAGGGAGTTGCTTCGAACTCTCGTCTTCAATTAATACTTCTCACATTTTTCAATCTGACCACTCTAAGGGGGTGGGGGGGGGGGGGGTAAGAGTTTAAAGATTATCCTAGTTTTGGGTAATTTTTGCGCACTTTAAATGCTCTAATTTAAGAACGGATTTAGATATCTAAAATCCGATTTCACCATCGTGTTCAGCGTGCAAAAACCTTAAAAATGAGGGGTCACTTGTTAGAAAATAACATTTTGGGGATTTTGGGGTAATTTTTGCGCACTTTAAATGCTCTAAATTTGAGAACGGATCAAGATATCTAAAATCCGATT